>JAWQUT010000151.1:822617-839338 GCA_033807755.1 Ellobium chinense | reverse complement strand
GTGTGTGTGTGTGTGTGTGTGTGTGTGTGTGTGTGTGTGTGTGTGTGTGTGTGTGTGTGTGTGTGTGTGTGTGTGTGTGTGTGTGTGTGTGTGTAAAGGAGGGTGTGTAAATATTAGTGTGTAAATATGTGTGTGCAAATATGTGTATGTAAATGTGAAAATACGGTCTCAAGGACCCCCTGTGGGGGAGTTAACGCTACATAAACGCTGTTATTATTACATATATCATTATCTATTATCATTATATCTGTCACACAGGTGACTAGATTAGTAACAACCCTAGTATCACATTCACAGTATTAAATGACAATATAAACAGAACAAGTACAAGATAGTGAATACACTTTCAATGTGAGTTCAAGAATTTTGTGTTTTATTTTACAAGCTGGCTTTAAAACATCTGTCAGCACGCTCATGAAAATTTATTTTGAATATCATTCACATAATTATAATGAAGTAAACAGGCCAGCAATATTTGTGTGGGTCAAAAAAATTAGGCATCATTCACTGGCCAACCTGTACAAATATTTTGCAAGAGAAAGGGAAGACAATGCATATCACACATGAGAAATTGTTTGAAAAATTCCAAATTGCATGCGAAATATAAGCTAGGCCGACTTTGATGAAGATTTACGTCATTCTCCAATACTCAGCTAGCCTATATTGCTGGACCCTGACGTGTTTATAAGATTAATCATAAATACATTGCGAATCTTTAAAATGAGTCTGCATCTTCCAAAAAAATTTAAATAACATTGTGATAATAAACAATCTCATTGTCATAATAATATAATTTAATAGTCACCAGTCAAATGCAGCAAAGAACAAGGATGATAACATTGGCAAGATTTAGGTCAAAATGCATGGAAGAGGAAACATTGGCTAGACTATAGTATCTTGCTGCTCAGAAACTTCTAAACATTGCGCGAGCATCAAAATAGTTAATGATAGAGAAATATATGCAAGATAAATCTAACATCACATTACTTACTGCAGATATGCAAATGCCTACTTTAGCCCCTCCGTCATGAAATGAATTGATATGAAAAGAATGTCGAGTTATTATCGCGCCTATATTATGATTTTCCTCTTTTCCTCTTTATAATTTTCATGGATACTTCCATACCTCACATCAGTCTACACGAAGACGTGTGTTTTTACTATATAAAAAGTATGTGCCTACTCAACTGCCTCGTGTATTTGAATACCTAGTGAGCACATGTGGGCTCCGACATAAAATCAAAATGCGGGCTGCCTACGGGCATTAAAGTGGGTGATAAAGTACAACCAGTAGCCGTACGCATAATCCATACGTTATTTAACGTATTGCGTTAATCACAGTGAACACTACTAATGTTTTGGGAGTTTCCCGTGGTTATCGCAGTGCGTTAACTAACGTAAGGATTATGCATACACGGCCACAGGACACATTAATGAGACATACGGATGCCATGTTTAGGTAAAAACTGGGGAAGCTCTTTGGTAAACTTCGATCTCAAATCCGCAGGTAGATAATCTCGCAAAATCCTGAGGCTTTTCCGATGTGTACTTGAATTCTTGGATCGAAGGAACCTCGCTTCCTCTTTCAACTCCTTCCTCAACCTAACCCTGTCCTCAGGGGCGGATTTAGGGTCCGTGGAGCCCTGGGCACGAGAAAGGTACGGGCCCCCATCAGAGTTAGAACTCTGTCTTAGCGGAGCTTTTAACAATGAACATTCGTCCTGCTCCCTCCTACTTTCCCTTTCTCTTTCTCCCTCTCTCTTTCTCTCTCTCTTACCCCCCTCTCTTACTCTCAAAAATGTTTTTCTTGTCCTCAGGCCCGGGACCCCCTGCAGGCTAGGAACCCTAGGCACATACTCATCGTACCCATGTTGAAAAGTTTGTATTGGTGGAAGTTCGACGTTGTATGATGAAAGGAGGTCTCGGCTCACATAGAATTTTAGCGAGGATGAAGAGACATCACTAAACAAAACTGACTTCAAGAAGATGATTCTAATCTAATTTTCTTTAGCTCATTTCAGCATGATGAAGAACAGAGCAAGTCAGCCTATACTGTAAAAATCGAGAGGATGACTCCTGGCGTAATCTAAATCGTAGCAAATTCTAGCTTAATATATTGTCAGTCCAGCTTCTGGAATAAACAATATAAGGCCTTGTCGAGGTTGCTTCATACCACACTACCTTTGCTGGTCACCACGTGATCAATCTGGTGCCAACTCGACTGACCATTTGGAGTTAAGCTCAGGACAGAGAGGATCAGCACATTTTTGTTAACATTTACCTAATGACCATTTCCACTGAAGCCGTTGCCCAATATTTTGTTTGTGTGATCTGCACGATGCCGATACCGACCTCAAACGAAAATGTTAACATTTACCTAATGACCCATTTCCACTGAAGCCGTTGCCCAATATTTTGTTGGTGTGATCTGCACGATGCCGATACCGACCTCAAACGAACAAAAACTGACGATCAATTTTGCCCACGAAATTCTTTGTATGTCTCTCTGGCCCTAATTTGGAGTTAACCCTTCTCGCCAGTGCACACTAGCAAAACAACTCCTGCTATTCCAACTCTCTAACACCCATGCCTGAATCCGCCCCTGTCTGTCTTTAACCCTGGCCTAATCACACCTTGGAAGAATCCCAATATCTGGCAGATCATCTTGGAATTGAATACCGTATATTATTATTATTATTATTCTAATTCTTTGGTTCAGAATGGTGAGGGAATGTCCGGTTTTCCCACTAAAAATTCAAAAAGAAACAACCAATATGAATTCAGCAAATACAGTACGACATGGGTCTATTTTAACACGAACCATCATCCGTTGAATTGTCGTCAGTATGTCTCGAAATCAGCTGTGTATGAACAAACTTCATTGAACGGTTTTACTGATTAGGCCTACTCATTCAATTTATTTTGATATCAGTGATAAGAATGCACAACATGTGGGTGGGTGCAATGGGAAAGTGAAATAGAGAGCTGATGAACAACTGTCAGTTTTCTGAAACATCATGAAAATACACATGAAGCCTCCCTAAAGTCGCAAGAATCTCACTGTAATAATACGTAATGTACAGTAATAGCCAACAATCAAATCGAGAAAAAAAATCAGAACAAAGATGATAACACCGGCAAGATCTAGATCACAATAATACATGAATATTGCACGTAAAAAATCTCAGGAGTTTGCAGAATACAGAACACAGCTAGTAAGTGACAAAGACACTGTAGCAGAAAAGATATTACAATCATTACCAGGGAGGCGCAGCAGTTTTCCATAAAGTGGAAGAGGAAAGGGATTGGTTATTAGAAATTCTGTCCATTTAAAAAAAAAAAAAACAACGGTTACAACCGGGCATGTTTCTAACGTAAAACAACTTTACTTGTCACATGAAATCAATGGATTATATTTCACAAAACTTAAACTAACAGCAGTTTCCTATTGGTCTGTTGCGCTGACCACAACTTGTCACAATTTATTACANGATCACTAGCATTCTGACAATATCTTCCACTGCCTATAGCCAGGTATCCATTTTACAGACGGGTGGTCTGAGGAAAATGTGAATGAAATGTTTTCCCAAGGCACTTACAACATGACCGTGGTCGGGAATCGAACCCAGGACCTTTAGATCTTGAGTCCAACGCCGTAACCATTAGGCCACGCTGCTCCACTAAAAAGAATGAAAAAAAAAAATGCGGCGTACATATTGATGTTTTCAATGGCAATGGGTCATTAGATATCTGCCTATTGCTTTCAATACAATGACTTGCCTTTATTTATCTCTTGGCAGACTATGTACTACTAATAAAATAATGTTAACCTCCAGACTATCTCCGCCCATCCTATTACTGTCTTACACCTTCCACTGCATTGTTTCGTTGCCTGTGAGAAAATGCCTTGGACATAGCTGGTTTTTTTTTTTCTACCAGACTAGTGCGCTTTCTGTAATATTTCCATTTTCAATTTTCATACTGTTCAACTATGCATGTTTGAGAATTTTATCTTTTTCTGTTTATTTCATAATTTTAATTAAAGTAAACATTCAGCACTACACAGTAACAGTATAAAAACATTGGTTTGAAGGTAAAATTATTTGGAAGCTTGCAAAATTCTGAAAAAAAAACCCAACCCTTCAATAAAGCAAGAAATTAAAAAAAAACAACAAAAAAACTCATTCTTTTATTTGTGAACGAACATTAGCTGCGAACATGCTTGCTGACGAGACATAATGATTCATGCTGGCCTGGATTGATGTGAAGACACATGCGTCTTAGGTCTAGCTCCACCATACCCTTGCTGCCTGCTGTTGTCGTCGTTGATGTTGTTGTTGCTGTTGATACCGTTAGAGGTGTTGTTGTTGTTGTTGTTGTTAGTATTATTACTGCTGCCGATATTGTGAGCATTGTTGTTGTTATTGGTGTTATTGCTGTAGTAATACTGGCGTCGGTTATGACTGTGGCTCTCAGTCGTGAGAGTGGCAAGCATATGGTCAGGGTGTCTGTTATTGTTGATGTTGTTATTGGTAATGCCGTTGGCGTTGTTGTTGTTGCTGCTGCTCAAGTCACCCGCAGCAACTTGGACCTCTGAATTTGACTGCTCAGTTATTCTTGGACGCAGTCCATAACGTTGCTGGGAGAGTCTTGTCTGAAAGGAGCCATTCGCATATCCAATCCCAGTTGTGACATTACCAAAATAGCCGCCTTCCTGGTGATCAGTCTGCTGCGGGACCAGCTCAGAGCTGGAATTTGATGGTCTTTTAGCTCTATCATTTGTGCGTACATTTGATTTACGAGATTCCTGCCTCAGCTGAAGTTTTCTTGTACCTGTACTAGGTGATGGACCAAAAGCGCCGTTCTGTAGTACAGATTGTGAAGCAGTAACGGTTCCCCTATTGCTTGTACCGGAGTAGTTTTCAGCATGACATGGCTGATGTGTAGATTGAATATTCAGTTGTGGCAGCTGTTGTTCACTTGTTTGATTGGATGTGCAGACATCACCAGGGAGTGGTTGGTCGTGAGGAGATATGTCAACATTCGGATAATCGCCAGCATGATGTGGATCTGGGGGTCCAAAACCTAGAAAGGCAGCAACCTCTGGGCTGGGTGATGAGTGAAGCTCAACTGAAGAAGAGACTGTTTCTTCTTGAGCCAGGAGAATATCTATCCTACGTTGAAATCGGGGATTTTCTGAGGTGGGCGAAGTTGGCTGGGCTTGCTCCTCCAAAGAGTGTCCAGATCCAAGCGAAATATCTAGGTTGCTACGCATGGACCGTGTGGTGGAGCCATTGACATTAGGTTCCTCTTGCAGAACTCGGTTGGGGCACTGGGCGACACAGGCATTCGGAGTTTCAGCTGATCTGTTGCGGTTGCAGTTGTAAATGCGCGAATATGGCAATCCACCCGCTTCTGGAGGAGTATTGTAATCATAAACACCAAAAGCTGGTCCTGAATGCAAATTGATGTCATGTCCATTAGCATCTAATGAATTCTGACCATAAAACTGACTTTGGATGAACGGTGATGAGTAGTAGTTATCCGAGTTAAACTGTTCAAAGTATGAGAAGCCAACCTCTACACAAGCAGGGGCTCCTGAAACCAGACTGTGTTGGCTTTGGTTATTGTCAAAAGTTTCATAGACGTAAGACCCGTCGAGTAATCTGGCTGGCTCCGCCAGTCCTTCAGTGTGGGAAGCAGGGCCAACAATATTATAATATACTTGCTGAAACCGATTTAAATCGATCATGGTGCTTGAATCGATTCTACCTTGTAACGCCATGGCCCCGTCAGATGCCCCCGCCACAGCTCCATTGCCCTGTAGGTTATTCATGTCTGTGATTTGTATACCAGCTTCACGATGGCGAGTGGAGGTTTTTACTCTTGTCTCGTTTGTGTCCATACTGGTAACAGTTCTAACTTTTGTTTCCTCTCCACTCACTTCTATGAACCTCTTAACCTCTGTCCCGCTTTTGTCGGTATCAATCACACTTTTTGCATTCGTTGTCGATTCTGCGAATATCTTTATCTTTGTGTCCGCAGCGGACGACCTCTTCAATATCTTCATCTCGGTCGTCTCCCCTGTGTACGACTCTGCAAAGCTTTTTACGTCAGTCTCACTAGCGTCGGCCGCGTTCAACGCTTTCACGATTGTTTCGCTTGCGGCCCCTGCTTTCAGCATATTTGTTTCGGTCTGCCCTGCATCTGACCATTGCATTTTTCTGGTTTCCATCTCACCTTTTACAGTAGATATCAATGCCTTGACCTTTGTCTCTTCCGGATCCGATCGTTTGGAGGATTTCTCCTCCTCCTCCCCTATATTTGATGAGCAATGTGCGCTCGCTCCCATCCTCTGAGACCCTTCAACCAAAAAGGATTCGTCCGTATAACTCTCCTTCTCTCTCTGATCACCTCTCCTTCGTTCAACATTGGGTTGGTTATTGTGCGGGAGGCCGCCAAAGTTTCTATCCGGAGGATGGCCAGTTTGTGGAGTCACTCCACCCTCATTTGAGAACCCTCTTCGACGCCTTGACTCTGGAAACCACAGTTCCTCAATGGGACAGGCATTCGGGGAGCTTGATTCCCGGCACAGGTAACAGGCTTTGACAAGATGCCGTAGAAACTCCCGCTTGTCCAACTTCCCGTACTCCGTTTCCCGGATGAAGGTAAAGAGGTCTCTGTGCTTCTGAAGATACTCCCTGGTTGCTTCAACTTTTTTTTGTCCCCTACAAATGTTTTCCATGGTCATGTAAGGTACGATTGCTCGCAAATGTTCATCAAACTTCTCCCTGGAACCCTTCAAGTGGAACATCATTGCATGTTCATGGGCCAACAGCAAGCCATCATGGCCTTCATCTATAAGAATCTTTTTAATCGGCTCTGCTATAACAAGGGCGATTTCAAAATAGTCTTGGGACGATCTCACCAAATCTGCACGATCTATACCTTCTGATGCCAATGCCTCCAGATTTCCCATATTCTTGATAAGTCCTTCAGGATTTGTAAGTGTGGCGCATCTATCTCTGTCATCTCCGAGCTCCAGCATTTGTCTTTGATGGGCTAACATAATGTTGAGTTCGATTCTACTGTCATGTTTTTTGGCTATCCGGAGGAGAATCTGATCTGCTGCCTTGGTGTGTTTGAAGGCCTGGGCGAAGTCCCCACTGAAAATGATAAAGGTTTGTTTGTGTGAACTCAGAAGAAGATACATATTGTCATTTGAGATCTTGCGCATTGACGATAGGATCCCTTATCATCCTAAGAATTACATTGACTCTGTATGCTAATCGCTACTATAGACGCATTCATTTAGTGCACCAATGTATTTCTTACTGTGGTAAGAGAGCTCTCATTTATTTACCAGTAATTTTCTTTATTTCCATAGAATGTGCACCGAAAAAGATTAATGCTGGCAGTAAATAGTCGCAGTAAGATCTCAACAACCCGCTTAGATCCTGCTACTCAACATCCCGTTTCGTTTAAGATCCCACTCTATCGGTTACAGATAATTTGTGTCTCCATAAATAACTCTATTAACATTCCGACTGAAACAGTTTTTTCATTTAAAATGCGGTCTAACTAGTCACGGTGAATTTTTCTGTATTTTTTTCCTCTTCCAAATTCCAACGGGATTGTCCATCTCCAGTGACAGAATATTAGTCTACTTGCCATTAGCCCTGTTAGATCTCTCCTTTATGAATGTTATACTATAACAAGACTGCTAAAAGTCACCCACGATGACAAAACACAGCCCTTTCCATCTGTGGCATGCTCTTTGATCAATGTTACTACAATGGATTTTTAATCGCTGGACTATCTCCCCTCTCTATCCTGGATGTTGGCTATGATTCCGCTAAGGCTAAGATCCCACATTTCTCGTCTAGTGAGCACAGTGATGCTAACCAGAATCTGCTATAGAAATATAGAATTCGCGACACTACAGTGGCTAAGCCTATGTAGCTTCTTCCAAATGCCAGTACATGTCGTTCAAAGAAGGTCCTACAGCAATTATTAAAAAAAAAATAAAATTGCACTTTCAAATTCCAGTTCCTGTACATTAATTACAGTTACACCTGTAAATTGTATGGCCAAAATCTACCACCATTTGTAAAAATCTGCTGTTTACCGGACATATTTGTCTAGGACGAACTGATGCTTGCTTGCATTTATGACTTGCAGCCGGTCAAACTCAAGCCTAAGTCGTTTTTTGATTACATCAAGTTATTGGTATCATTCGAAAGCCTCTTGTGTGAACTATCAGCAAGGGAAGAACAAATTGACCCGGCATTGTTCTGGCCTGAGATATAGTAGTTTAAACTGGCAAGAGGTAACCACCAAGCAATGGAAAAAAACATCCTGAAAAAAATCGTGACGTAAGAACAAGATTTCATGATAGATCATCTTATCTGTCTCATAAAAGTCACATTTATCTACAATCACTAACCATTCACCCATAAAATCAACATATTTTTGTGTACCTAAATAATTTAATTCCCGATTTCACCAGCAAATAAAAATTCGATATTGGATGGTCTCTGTCACGTTCATAGCCTGAGATCTCAGTTCCTAATCTGGCAACATAGGTCTCATTATTACTGGCTACAAGACATACATTATGCCAATAGCCGAAAGATTGTAATAGACATTATCCTTATTCAGTGTGTCACGCATTATCGCTCTTTATCAACTCTCCTATGAGATGTACACAAAGGAGGGTTGAACAGATCTGAGTCCACATGAACTCAGTTCGTGAACTTATCTTCAATTCATGTTACAGGGGCTTAATAATATATATTTTGGAGGAGCTGATCTGGATGTGAACTGTAGCTATTTTGGTTGCTTGGTCTGAACTTTAATGTTCTATCTAGATTTCAGTTCAGTTCACATCTAGCTCGAAAATCAGAACAGAATGCCAATTTCAAAACCCAAACAGAACTGATATGATCTGAAAATAACTCAGTTGTCATGGAACTGAGCTAAACTTGATCCTAGGGAACTTGATCTGAACTGACTTTTCTGATGAACTTGCCCATCCCTAACACAATGTATGGTATTTGTAATGCAAGTTCCTCTACCAAAATAACATTTCTAATTACGGTCTTCTTTATATATTGTAGCTATCATCCAAATTAATGGCAAATATGTACTGTATAATATTCACCTTTTCATGGCAAGCTGTGCCATGTATTTCAGGGTCAGTGCCGTATCAGCGTGATTTACGCCATGTTTCTCTCTGATGCTCAGTGCTTCACTCAGATACTTTTTGCCCTCTCCTTAGAATTTGGGAAGAAAAACAAGAGTGCGTGACGTTAAGCACTAATTATCATCAAACACACTAATGCTCGTTCGGGTAAATGTGGTGAAAATCACAATGATAATGATGACGCCAGTTGTTGTCGTGACGATTTATTAATGATGGTATCAGTGATGATGATGCAGATGACAGTGGTGATGGTGATGGTGATGATGATGATGATGATGATATAATGATGGTTTAAGGACTTTTTAAAAAATCTTATATTTTACCTGATGAAGAATCAATTCTTTGATTCGAAAATTTGTAATTATTTTATATCATTATATAAGTCCATTTTGAATTTTAGGTATTAACGTGTATTTCTTAATCCTTCGCTGGTTTGGACAAAACTTTTTAATTTTTTAACTGCGTTCCAAATGATGATAATGATGATGATGGTAATAATGATTTTGCTGGTAACGGAACTCACTATCCACCTCTGATCTTAAAACCTTTCTTCACTTCTTTTAATCTTCATTCTTGTCTATATTATGGGGTGCATTTGTAACTTGAAAAACAAACAACCTGAAGAAGACCTTTTAAAGTTGAAAATTTGCTACATAAAATCTGTATTATAACAATTATCTCTAAAAAAAAAATGTGCTTCTATTCTAACAGTTCTTAAATTTTCAGATGAAGGTAGTGATGACTGGAGCTAAGCCCCATTAAGCATTTTTATCTGACATCTGGATTAATACTAAAGATATCGCCTATGTTGCGGATAGTGTCATATTAAAAAGTTGGGTCAAATGTAAAATTTGATATCATTTCATCAAGGATCAATTTTAATGACAGTATCAGAATATATATATCGTCGGTGAAAGTCTCTAACCTCGTAAGTCCGCGATTTTTCAAAAATCACTTTTGGTCTATTAATAACATTACAAGGGGTCCACAACCTTGTCTAAAAAAAATATGTTCTACTATTCTTTAGGTATCTAGAATACGATCTAGTAAAAAAAGAGAGTTTAATACCCGGTAGCCTAAAAACAATTAGTTTTTTGTCTCTCCTGAAAATTTGCTCTGGTGGACTTACGAGGTTAGAGACTTTCACCGACGATATACAAGTTCGAAAACCTAAGAAAATTAAAATTGTATGAGGTATTAGGTGTCTTCACTATCGTGAGCTGACTGAAAGATTGCACATGAGATTTTTTGTTGTTTTCTTTCAGGTTAAACCTCGTGCTTATGAAATACGACATAAGATGCCCTGCTCAAAGTGCTAGTGTACGAAATACGCCATGATTTGAAATAAGAATTTTCAGATTCATTACATTTTTTTAAGAACCTGGAGACAGGGCAGTTAATATAAGTGCACAAGCCCAGTTATTTAAAATTATGATTTAACAGGTTCGAATGGTGAACTTTGAAATTAAGTTTGCTGTCAACAAGTGAATTTCCAACTTCACTTTCCCGTGCACTTTCCACAGAAGCGGTTAATACTGTCAAATTTATACTGTCCCAAGTTTACAGATTCGTAAGACTTCCCAGAATTTTAGTTAGGAATTTCATGTTTCATGCTAACTTCTGAGTTCCATGACTGAAGTTTTGGGTGAAACTTAACTCATATTACATTAAAATCCGTATTAAAATGGAGTTTTCGATTGTTATTTTTAAGAACAGACATATGACAGCTGTCG
Organism: Ellobium chinense; assembly: GCA_033807755.1. Classification (NCBI taxonomy): domain Eukaryota; kingdom Metazoa; phylum Mollusca; class Gastropoda; order Ellobiida; family Ellobiidae; genus Ellobium; species Ellobium chinense. Next base: position 828,400 of record JAWQUT010000151.1, on the reverse strand, counting down.
GATGGGCCTCGGACCTATGTTTTTTCACGGAACAGAAGGGCATTTAAAAAAAAAAGCTAGGAATTTCATGGCAAGACACCAAAAAAATGTTTAAAATAAAGTGGAAATAGCTCAAGTAGTGATCCTGATTTGCCAAAATCGCACATGGCACTGTAATAAGAAAATTATGATGTAGGCACATGGGAATATAGCTCAGATCAAGTTCAAATGACTTCATGGTAGTTTTTCATAGCTGTGACACCTCAGTCACATTTATCCACTGTAACTGGTACCCAAATTTTTAGCACCTACTAAATGGTCATACCCTATTTAACTGCTTATGTATGAAAACTCTAAATATTTGGGCCATGCCAGCCAATGTCAGAATGTAAAATTAAATAAAATGATCTGTGATTTGGAGAGACATCTAACCCAAATTTTCAGGTGCAATTTGAACTTCATGAAATAGAAAGATAAAGTTCGTCCAGTCTAGGCGTTAGCAAGTGATCAAAAGTACNGCCTTTTCAGCCAACCTGTTTCTAACTACTCAAACTTTTGTTGTAGCTTTTCAGGAATTGTGATGATGCCTACGGATTTTTTAAGTCCATACTCTGTGTTACAGTATCATACTGTGAACATCAAAGGTGACTCCACGAACGGATATTTAAATAGCATTTTCGACTGATACCGCATACGTGACTATAAGTGACAATCATGTTCAACTATGATTACCCTGTTGAGAAAGCCAGCCTTCGCCCCTGGCTCAGGGGACGCCTCCGTGTAAATGATATTTGGCATATTTATACAGCTATTTCCCAAGGCCCAGTTGGGAGACGATCTTAGTCCATAGGGGATTATACTGAAGCAGTTACGCCCTTGCCTTGGAAGTTATTATGTCCCCTTGGTCTGGTTAGTACCGCTTAGCTATAATGCTTTCCAGCGATAACGTTTTAAGTGAAGTTTGACCAGCTGATGTTTTGATATGGCAGCATCTGGTGGAATTTGTCCTGAAAACGAGTCATAGACAGACATGTAATAAATGATAATACTCATTGCTTAGGTAATATCTGTATGTCACAGAAAAGCAGGTCTTTATAAATGATTAATTTCCGTGTGTGTCTTTAAACTTCCAATGAGTATCCAGGACTGGTTCAAAATGCGCACCGTCTCGAGCCCTGCAGGCGAAGGTTTGCATTTAATGCTATTCCCTTGATATAAAAATAGGTTGGATTTCCTTATCGTTTACTCAGGTTAGAAAAGAGGGCAAGGCGAGGGAAGGATATGACGAAAATCTTTACCTCTGTCATCAACAAGTCCAAGTGAGTTAAGCAGAGTGACCAGCTCAGGATGGTCCGCGTACTCATCAGTGATTTGCTGACGTGTCCCATACAACTGCACACGGGCACGTTGGGTTTGCTCTAGATAAACACGACAGAAGAGCGGGGTTACATTTCACTATTTTAAGAACTTGTTACTTGTTGCCGGAAACATCATCACAGCACCCCTGACATGCTCAAAGGGTCCCGATCCCTGTGCCAAAAGCCTCCCAAGCAAAACAAGCTAACTGTGCCGGTTGACATCTGGTTGAGGACAGTTCTATTCTTTGCAGGGAGCCTACAGCTTCTACCACTTCCTTTCATAATACCCATCTATTTCATACAACTCACTGCAGGATTGTTGTCCCAGGCTTTCTCCTCCTCTTCCCTTAGTTTCTTTTCCCATTCCTTGAAGACTTACAAAGCATGTAAATACCCCCAATTTGTGCCCTGCCTGCCAAGGTATATGTATCAGCAATCTCGTTCCCATACATACCGACATGGCGTGAGCAGTACACCCACGGATTACTTTGATCATTATGCCCTGAATGATATGCAGCCACTCAGCAAAAAGTGTTGCAACGATATTCGAATTGGGTAAAATGTGCAGCCTTCACTGTTCGAAAGGTCCAGGTTTGGAAATGGGTGAGAGGAGGGAAGCAAGGACAAGAACCAACGTCTTCGTGCTCAGTGAGGGACAAAAAAGAGCAACCGCATTCCATCTCAGCAATAATAAAGCAAAGGCATTCTAGATCCCAGAGGAGATAAGAACAAGGAAGAGCTTCAGTCCCAACCAAAATTAGTGCAAAGACCTTGTGTTTCACCTTTTATCATTCTTTATTTATTGGTATGGGGGCATCAATTGAAAATGAATGTATCTGTCTAGTTCCAGTATTTTATCTCCCCTTTTGGGAACAACATAATCATATGAATGATAAGTGTCAATGAGTGATAATATCTCAGTGTAAACTGTATTCTATCTTCCGGATATAGGCAATAGTAGAAATGGATAGGTTGTTTTTTTTTAATTTCTGAGTTTAAATTTAAATTCAGATTGTACTGTGGGAGCTGAGTTCAAAGCAATTAGTCTGATGTGTAAAAACCAGGCCTGTATTCAATACTATAACGAGATCGATAAAATACGCTGCCCAATTCCTTACGTGTTCCAATCAAGCTGTTTGCCTCAAAAATAGCTTGAGTGATCTTCTCCTCTTTCACCTGTAACGGTGACACACCATAGGCCTCTTCCAGACTGCCATCGTCTATCTCTGTCACTGTCACTCGCTTGGCTTGCTGGAAATACCTGGAATTGTACAGTGTGGTATAGAGTGTAGAAAATGATGCCTCTGTATTTAAATGTTGGGTCAATACCGCTTATATATATGTAATAACTTAGCTGATGTGTGAATGTGCAGTATTAGGAAGAAACTGTATTACAATCGATGGTGGGAGTAAAACCATTTCTTTTTGGATAAAATGAAAGTGATTTTTTTATTGTCCTGCAAACAGAATATAATCTGAGCACAGTGATGGCACCAGACCTGCGGCCTAGCCTTGGCCATTTTGGAACGTTCATGTGTTTTGAGGAGAAAATGCTATCAAAAGGCTCAAAGAAACTTTCGTAATAATAGTGCGGTTTATAAGTTTCGTATCCAGCCTATGCCCACACACGCAACTTCACACTATTTTTACCCCAGCAGGCCTTATCATTCTAGGACTTTCTCATCTCCCTGGCGCTTATCATTAGCATCCTGACAATACCTTTCACTGCATATAGCTAGGAACCCACTTTACAGACAGATAGGCAGAGGAAAATGTGAATGAAATGTTCTAAGGCACTTGTAACATGACCGTGGTCGGGAATCGAACTCACGACCTGTATATCTTGAGTCTAAACCTTAACCGTTCGGCCACGCTGCTCCACGACCTAGGTGGTGCAAAACTTACTCCAGTGCTTCCCTGTACTTTCCCTGCCTGTGCAGGATGATAGCCTTTCTGTGCATGGCCCAGTTGTAGGCAAAGGCTGGTCCCTCCATCTGCAATGTCTCCATGGCTCTGTCCAGGGTGTTCTCAGCATCTTGCCATGTCAGACCTAAGGAGCGAATGTCATCTGATTATCATGAAATTGCAAGAACGTTTTTGATGCTTTCCTTATTTTCCTTTTTAATTATGTATTTGATTTATTAAAGGGTGTTCCTATTTTTATTTTACTCGTGGTCGCGACATTTGTTTTACTCATTTATAATAGACCTATTATCTCGACTATAATGTAAGCCCACTCAGACGTTAGGTTTTGGTCATATAAAATCTATTCATTCATCCATATACATTCGTCCGTCCATCTATCCATTCATCGCGATTCTGTTACTCTCAATCAACCTTTTAAAGGTGAACATGCACGTCAATAATAATTTTCCGTTTCCCGGTAGTTTTTGCGCTCTGAGAAGTATTTAAAGAGCCCACATCTCCAATTTCGCGAGGAAAGACCGTCGTTCTTTTACAAGGCGCGTATATTCTATGACGTACTGAGGAGGTTCGAGTGAACGGGATTTGGCCCTTGCGTCAAAAGTTATTCCCCTTGCCCGAACAGCAGAGGCTTGTGCCAAATATGATAAAGTCACTTGCGTTCCAGCAGCTGCACACACCTGTATCTGACAAAGTATTATTCAGCTTTCAGTAAAGGTTCTGGTCATCCAAATTCAAAAGTTAAGTTCAACCGTGTAAGCCAAGTAAATTTATTCTACAGTTTTATTGCCTCAGCAAGAATTTGTTCGACACCAAACTGTTCACAGTGAAATAAAAGATTCGCACCGATGTGCTATCACCCGTCCGCAGAGCACTGGTTAGATATCTTGGCCGTGAAGCTAGAACGTATTTGATGTAAGCTTATGGCCGCCTTGCGCGCAATGAGTGTACGATTTCGGACTTCGCACGATATGACCGTGCGGGGTTGTCTAGGACGAGTGAGACCATACATCCTGCTGACAGACATTTAAAAAGTTGTTTTTAAACGAATGATAAGGTATCATATAGTTTAACATGGTCTGTGGGACGGCCCAACCTTCCTTTAATCTGTATGTCTTCTGCAGGGTTGTTGTAATGAGTAAAAAGTAACGCCGCTACGAGTACTCGTTACAGTTTTCGAGTAACAATTACTTACTCGTTACATGCTTCATCTTAAGTAACGAAAAAATACTCGTTACCGAATTTTCATGTAACAATTACAAAAGTACTCGTTACTTTTTTCATTACTTTTGTGTGCGTGTGTGTTTTGTGTGTGTCTCACGCGCTTGCTTGACGGTCCGAATTGGATTTTTGCTTGACGGCCACCGAATTGGATTTTCGGGGAAAACAAACAAATCAAAGCAAGCCGATGTCCGGCACAAAATTATTGAAGACCTCATATAGAATCTAGTGGCTATATTCTTTTCATTCAAACAAGTGCAAGTGGAAACTCCAGAAAAATTTCCCCTCCCCTCAGGCCTCGAATTCGGTTTCAGATCCATCGAATCCTAGCTCTGAAATCGAATCTGGCTTCGAAGCTTATAGGATCGAATCTGCCAAACCCTAAAAATCAGCCTTTCAGAAAATTAGGCACCATGTCAGAAAGTGTTTGTATTTGACAGCGATTTGTACAAATAACTGGGTGCTCACCTCCCTTTTTCTTCCTACTTAAAAAAAATACAGCAATAGAAATTTTTTAACGTCTTTGGGGAAAAAATGCCAAAATCAAAGAAAAATTTAAGAATAACATTATTCATTTACAGGGCCTTCAGAAGAAAACAAACCGTAGGTGCCGATGACTTTATAGAAGGTTTGTGACACCTATTAGAGAGGCAAATAACTCATTGTGTACAAACCAATTAATCAGCTAATATATTATAAAATCCCCCGGTTTTTTTTTTGTTTGGCCCTGTCAGCCAGTGTCAGAGTGTAGAAATGTGTAAAATGACATATGATCTAAATAAGGCATCCAATTTTTAATGTTTCAGGTACAATTTGAGCTTTCTAGATAAATAAATAAAGTGTGTAGGCCTATGTATTCGCACACGGTCAAAACACCCAAATGAAAAATTGGAGACCAAATCAGAATTTGAGGTTACCTTTTTCGAAAGACATTTGTAAAAAATTTTGGGCGTTGACCCCCCTTTTTCTTCCCCTTAAAAGATCGGGCAAAAGAAGTAATTTAAAGTGGTATGTATATACAGAATAGCACAAAATGTTAATAGGGCCAAAAGAAGAAAACAAAAGGTGTCAAAGACCAGAATAACCGCTTAACGGTCGAAGGGAGACAACCAGTGAAAAGAAAATCGTGAGCTAGTACACCCAGGAATTGTCTCCCATCCATTTCGGTCTATAATTTTCACGATTATGTCCCTTCGATCATAAATTTTGTAACACTTTATCTTCTCTCTCTCTCACACAAAGACAGACAGACAGACAGGCAGACAGACAGACAGACAGACAGACAGACAGACAGGCAGACAG
>JAWQUT010000151.1:809913-821696 GCA_033807755.1 Ellobium chinense | reverse complement strand
TGTCTGTGGAGTGTGTTCACGTGCTCATCCGTTTTCTGTATTTAGGATAATGTTAAAGATAATGGTTATCAAAAATATTAAACACTCTCATTAAAGATAATGGTTATGATGATGATGTGTTGGTCATTCCTAGAGACAGAGAAAGAGGCTGAGAAAAAGAATGAGAGAAAGAGTGAGAACAAACAGGAAACTGGTTGTTTTCCTTAGACTGTTTGCTGCATCTAGCATAACTTGTGTGGAATTTTTCCGAATTGTTCCCACTGACACCACCAATGTATCGTCGTCACTGGTTCCCTCTGAGAGCATCACCACCACCACCACTACATCAGCAATGGCAACAACAGCGAAACGGCACCAGCAAAAGTATCACCACAACCATTACAACAACCATTACCACCTACGATCACTACTACCATCATTACCACCACCACCACCACCACCCCCATCATCACCATTACCATCATAACACCTATTGTTACGTCGACCAGCACATCATCATCATCATCATCATAATCTTTGTCATTAACACCATCCTTAACACAGAAAACGGACGCGCACCCAAGAGCACACGCACCCACACACAGACACCCATGCACGTACACAAACGTACACATCGCGTGCTCACATGTAAAATATGCACACGTGTGCACACGCACATACGTGCAGACGCCCACACATGCACACGTAAGCTCGCACGCACGCGCCTGCGCGCAGTCACACACAATATTAGTGGTTGAGGTCTACCCCATTATCCATGACTTGGATGAAACGAAATTCCGTGTGATCCTCGGAACACAACGAAGAGAATGAGAAAGAGAGTGAAAGACACAAAAAGCGAGAGAGACAGACAGACAGACAGGCGGACAGAGAGAGGGGGGATAAATTGTTGTAAAATTTGTGGTCAAAGGAACAGAGTCGTTAAAAATGACGGTCGTAATAAATGGGAGACAAATCATGGATGCACTAGCTATTGTTGTTATTTCATTGGTTTCTTCCCTTTGACTGTAGCTGCTCCTGTTTACTTAAGTTAAGGGTTTTTTTTCTTTTATTCCATTGTGTCCCTTAACTATCATCAGTTATCAGCAGCAGCACCTTCACCACCACCACCAACCCCATCACTACCACCACTACTATCATCACTACAACCACTACCACTATAATTGTGTTAACCCAGAATTGACATCACCTTCCTAATCTTTCTATACAGTATCCTACATACAGAAAATAAAAAGGAGAGAAAGAGAGAGAGAAATGATTTGTTGAAAAATTTATGGTGGAAGGGACATAATCCTGAAAAATTAAGGTCGTGATATATGGGAGACAAATCATGGATGCACTAGCTCACGATTGTCATTTCATTAGTTGCTTCCCTTCGATCGTTAGCCGCTCCTGTCTTGCTTGAGTTAAAAAAAAAAAAAATCGGTTTTTCCATTTATCACTATGAATGCTTCGTCGTTGCCTTTTCTTTAAAAAGTATATTATCACCGTTACAGCAGCAATAATAATCTGGCGCCGACCCGTAAGGAGGAAGTTAGTGGGGAAACGGGTGAAGGGGACAGACGTAGGATACTAGGATCAGGCCTCACTTTCGCGCCGCCCAGTCGCAGGCGGGTGGCATGAAGGGGGGACAGGCTGTGTCGTTTTTATCTAATTGAAGACGAATGAATGACTGAACAAAAGAAGGAAAGAAGGTGGAAGGCAGGAATGGAAGGAAGGAAGGAAGGAAGGAAGGAAGGAAGGAAGGAAGGAAGGAAGGAAGGAAGGAAGGAAGGAAGGAAGGCAGGCAGGCAGGCAGGCATATATAAGACAGTATAACATTGAGCTAAAAGAGAAAGAGGGAAGGGACAATTAAATCTATCATTTCAAGCCACAGAAGATCAAAGGTGCCAATCTCTGACACAAAAATGCGAAAACAGCATTTTCTCTGTATGAAACACGTCACAACTTAACACAGAATCCATAAATAGTACATATCCCGCAGCAATAAAAATGTGGCAGAGCAGTGCAACTTCACGTTAAAATACGATGCGCAGCTTTTTGAAGTGCGAATTTGGGCAGCGGCCTGTACTTGTAAAATGATTTGGATACATGAAATCAGCCCTCTTCTTGCTTACAAGCATACTATTACGCGCTAAGTGAACGCTCGAGATAAAAAACGCAGGACATGGGGAATCCTCGTTATTGTTGTTTCATGGTAGTGGTGGGCAGGCATCGGTACCGAGTAGTCAAAGATCGAGTACTCGATATTGAATATTTTTAAGGTTATGGTAAACTATGGAATGGTTTTACGTTCTTTCTAAGCCCAATAGACCTAATATTTTCAAAGTGGTTTTTTTTTTTTTTTTTGCCTCTTTTCTGCCTCAGAAACACTTGCAAGAATCTCTTTTCTTAGAGGAGGATTTAATTTTTTCGGTCTCTCAGTCGGAGAAGGACATGGGTGTAACCTCTTAGTTATAGCAGTGAATAGAAGAAAAGAGACAGAGAGAGAATATCAACATTTTATCTAAAGAATATTTGTTTTAGATTCACACCTGTAATTCAGTGGGCCTCGCATGTAAGAAGAATTTGCCTTAGGTCATTTTCAAGTGAATAGACGCGTAAATGAACTGAAGACTATAATTAATTATGCTGTAAGTTTGCACTAAATGATACGAATAGGTCTTTCATTTAACGATACTTTTGGCGTTTGCATAAATTTCTCACGATAATAAATGGGTGCAAGCATATGTTTTATGAAGTAGCATACTTAGTATCGATATCGATATAAAAAATACTATCGCATCGATACATAAAATGCTGCATCGACCCAGCACAATTTGATATACTTTATTTTAATCCTATCCGAGGTTTTAAACTGAAGCAGTCTTTGCAAAACTCCACCGTGCAATGAGTGCTCCGGTTTTTACCAAGACTGGGATCAATCCATCGAGCAGAAACACTGATGAGGATTCCTTTCTTCATTTATCAATATAAGCATAAAACCCTGTTTTGAATCAGTATTATGGATTTTATCAGCTCTTCATATTTTTTAACACTGAAAATCAGCTGTGATTCCTATGAATACTATAACGCTGAAAAGACAGTATGGATAATCTTCCTTCGCGACAATAATGCGACTCCATATAAATGTAGTGCCATTGGTGACGTCATTTACTAGTTATATGATTAGAATAACGTCGTACTTGAAATGAGTTGGGCTTATTTCGACATCGTCGCTAGCAAGGACAACTTCTTTAATCCGTTTATAAAAATAGCTTGCTGGGTGAGTAAATTTAATCAGTGTGTGGCGTCTCAAGAACACAGTAATTGAGTTATCATCTTTACCTGTTGCAAGCCTTGAACTGGAGGCCATAGTGTGTCCAATGAGTGATTGCAGCACTGCACAGTCCCTGCTTGTCCCGTATTTCTTGGCACTGTTGTAGAGCTCGTTATAGAAATCGTACGACTCGTGCAGAAAGCTCCTTATGATGATGCCCCTTGCCGACACAGCTGCCTGGTGGAGAAATCAGTGCTGGTTTATAAAGTGGGTAGCTTGAACACACATTCTATAAATGAGACGGTTGGCAACTTAGATAAGATGTTGTTACATGGATATCCTTGCATGATCACTGAGGTGCAGTAGCAACTAGCGAAGCAGCGTACACTCCCGTTCAATAAGGGGACACCTCTGGATGACAACATTTACGGGTTTTCCCGCAGAAACGGTGCTCGACGACTTTACACCTCATGGCGTCATCAATGAACGGAGTTCGAAATTTTAATCTCGACTGTAAAAAAGAAACTTGCTCAAACATTATTTATGGAAGCTTGGGAGGTCTCCGAAAAGGGCAACCGCTCTGTGGACTTATAAATACCACAAATAAAAAAAATCAGCAACGGAGAGTTTTCGTCAGTTTGACTAATCTTAGCCTTAATTTACAGAGGCTGAGGAAAGAACAGTGAGAGGGAATAAGATGGAGAGTATTATGGGGAGGAGGAGAGAGAACGACTATAAGAGGAGATACTGAAAGGAGGAGAACAAGCGACTATGACAACAGATACTGAAAGGCGGAGAAAGAGCGACTAATGCAGGAGAAACTAAAAGAAGGAGAAAGAGCGACTATGACAGGAGATACTGAAAGAAGGAGAAAGAGTGACTATGACAGGAGATACTGAAAGAAGGAGAAAGAGCGACTATGACAGGAGATACTGAAAGAAGGAGACTATAAACACACATACAATCGTAATGCTCTCTTGTTGGACTTCGATCACATCGACTCTGGTTGACTAAAACTTAAACAGTTTTGCTATAGTTGGATAAAGATATTTTTAGGACATATTTGATATTGAGCAAATCTAGTTTTGAAAATGAAAGGATGTATTTATTCACAGTCGCCACATTCTTAGTCGAATTTTCATTCTGATATTCCTTTCTAAGAAGAGTACTTGGACAGGGGAATTTTGGCTGGATAGCCAAACTAACCAGTGGAGAGTATTTTGGCTGGAGAGTCAGACGGTAAGAAGTAACTGAGCACAGATACAACTCATCAAGAATTTAAAAAAAAAAAAAAACAGGGAAAATTATTTATGCATTGGTTCATGTGAAGGCTAAATTTTTCTTCAGAATTTGAATCAGCGTGATAGAGAGTAGCTGCCGGAATGAACGAATTTTAGTATGTAAACTTGGGAAGAAAAACCTGGCAGTCTGATAGGGGAAATAACTTAGAAAAGAAGTTTGTCTCAGTATAAAGTACATTCCAACCACTATACACCATAGGTGAATTCTGGCCGCCCAGCCAGAATACTCACTCCGAAATTATTTCTGGATTTCTTTGAAGTTTTCGAAAGGGACATCACGTTCTAGAGAACTATAAACATTGCCAGATGGTGTTTTGTTTCACTTGAACACTACATGTCTGTTACAGAGAAAACTACCTTTTAATAACTCTAAGCAGACTTTACCTTGAGAAAGCTTTTATATGTGTTCTCATTGCAATGCAAGGCCATGTCAATCATGTATCTGACGTGTGGCCATTCCCGCTGCAAGCATCCGTACACTTGTCCTCTGTTGCCATGGAGACGCATGCTGGTCTCTGTTTTGTCCAGCACGTGACAGAGGAACTGAACGAATCTAGGTAGGAAGGTTAGTAGGTAAATACGCAGGTTGATAGGGAGGTAAGTAAGTAGGTTGACAGAAAGGTAGGTAGGTAAGTAAATAGGTAGGTAGGTAGGTTGGTTGACAGGTATGTATGTAGGTAGGTAGGTAGGTAAGTAAGTAGGTGGGTGAGTACGTAGTTAAGTTGATAGATAGGTAGGAATGAGCGAAAGTAATGATGAGGAAGGAAATGAGTGAGTGAGTGAGTGAGTGAGTCAGTGAATGATAGAGTGAGTATAGCAAGGCAAGAAGGATGGATAAAGAGTCAGTCATTCAGTCAGTCAGTCAGTCAGTCAGTCTGTCAGCCAGAAAGCAAGCCAGCCAGCCAGCCAGCCAGCCAGCCAGTCAGTCAACATATTATGTAATGGCAGTGAGTGATAAACAAAGGTTTAGAATCACTACGTGTGGAGAGGAAAAAGAAAGGCGCAGAGCTTAAATCGCTACATTGTATCATTTAGCGAGCCAGGATGGATGGATGGATGGATGGATGGATGGATGGATGGATGGATGGATGGATGGATGGGAGGAGGAGAATGATAGACGAATGGATGGATGAATGGATGGATGGAGGAGAACGATAGACATATTATTATGGTTCAAGAATGAATTTATTGAATGGATTGAATGATTGACTTATTGACTGGGCACTCACTTGTTACAAGAATGATCATACCAGTGTCCCTGAAGAGCCAATCTCCTGAGGCGGCGGGACACGGTACAAAAGTACACGACCAATGGGTGGATGGCAAGTCGATCAGCGTCAGGCAAATTGCGGATCACGTAATTCTCCGTTAGAAACTTTTTCAGTTGGTTCCATCTTATGCCCCTCTCATCGGTGCTAACGTATCGGAGATGATCTGTGGATAGAGGGCTCGATATTTTGAGTAATTGAATGATTGTTTGGTTAGTTAGTTGGTGGAGTGAAAAGTTGGGTAGTTTATTAATTGATTGATCGTTTAATTAATTAATTGATTTATCAATTAGTGGCCTGATTAGTTGATTGCGCGATTGATTGTCGATTGATTAATGGATCGATTAGTTGATCGATTGGTTGGTTGGCATGTTGATTGATTAGGGAGTGGATCGACTGATAACTTGATTAATCGATGAAATAATTGATTGATCCATGGATTGATCAGCTGGTTGTTTGGTTGACTTTTTGATTCATGCATGTTGGTTTGATGTTTGATCTGCATGGTCATTTTTCGTTTGTAAATATGTGCCCACATATCACACTGTGACCTGGGGTTTTTTTTTTTTAATCAATCAACCTTGAAACCTTGATCTATTAACAATTCCCCGCATTCATGGGTACTTTTATGCATTTTTGAGACATTTTAAGATGTATTTTTCTTAAATTTTGCACGTGAGGTGACACTGAGTAATTTTGATAAAATTAAAAAACACTGTGTTCTGTTCGCTCTAGGTGAGAAGGTCATTTAGTGACTTCAGAATTGATATCGAACAACGTTTCTCTGACTGAAAGTATAGAGGTTGAACAGCATTGGAGCACGATTGTTGTGAATAATTTTTATCACAACTCACTACCTTAAAACGCTTACATCTATGCAGGAGCTCCAATATTCATAACAAAGACAAAGAGAAAAAAAAAAGCTTGAAATTGTACGGATCGCCTTGAAAAAAAAATATGCAATAAAGATTACTTGTTAAATTGCAGCATACAAAGTTTCGTAAAAATCGGTCGATAGACAGTGAAGTTAAAAAATAACCGGTGTTATTTTCCATGAAACGAACTACAGTATATTTGGCAACTTTCAGAACAATATCAACTGACGAAAGAACCCAGTGACTCGCAAATGAAGTTATCTGACCTATCTCCTGCTACCACCGTTTATCCTTCCTCCCTGCCAACCTCCTTCCTTCCTCCTTCTGCAAACTATTGGAGGATCAACAACTATAAACGGCAGTGCCAAGTATCATTTCGAGAGAGGGCTATTACACAGAGCTATGCCCATTACTGCGGATTCTTCTATGAAAATCTACATTTAGACATGTTCATCTGTCAACTACAAAAGGCAGTGCTTAGTATCATCTCGAGAGAGGGCTTTTACACAGAGCTATGCCCATTACTGCGGATTCTTCTATGAAAATCTACACTCAGACATTTTCATCTGTCAACTATAAAAGGCAGTGTTTAGTATCATCTCGAGAGAGGGCTATTACACAGAGCTATGCCCATTACTGCGGATTCTTCTATGAAAATCTACACTCAGACATGTTCATCACGAAATACACTGTACGCTCTAAGCTTGTCTCTTATATTCATATTTTACAATATCCAGATGATTGATCTAACCCAGATCCCACGCTGAGGCTTGCAGAACGTTTCAAAATATCTCTAGGTTACACACGCACATTAATTTTGAGGTTACTTGAGTTGGGCTTACTAGGAAGGGTGATCTATTTATCATACCATATTAATTTTTCATCCTCTCAAGGGCTTAGTGTCCTTAGCTGTGGCCTGTTCTAATGCATTTGGCATTTCCCTGGCCAGTTTTGGTTAAATTGAAGCAACATTATTTCGTGTCAGAGGGTTGAAAAGATAAGGGCTTCCAGTGAGCTAACCCCCTGTTCTCTTGAAATAGCATGAGGTCTCATTTGGCTTTTCATGTGGGTGGTTCAAACGAAGAGACACAGCAAAAAACTTTACTTGTTCTGGGATATTTAAAGTAATTTATTTTTTAAGATCAGATGCTCATCTCCATTACTGGTGAATGGGAATAGCCAAGGGAAATTAGGATTGGAGTGATGGCAGTCGACTGTACATTGCAAAAATATTTGGACGTGTGTAGCGTGAATGGAGTCCCATGTAAAGAGTTTTCATAGAAAGTGTTGTCGAGTGTCTATCTAACTCAGGACTCACCCTCAGTGAAAGAGCTTCGGATGGAATGACTGAAATGAACAATGGCAGACATGAAGTTTTGGGGGATCCATTTCTCCACCGCGTCCATCTTGTTCTGGAAAAGCAAGGCCAGAAAGCCCATGTCAGTGTCTATGCTCCTCTCAATCACCTCTGGGGTGTCCCTGAATTCTTCGCTAACAAGGAACTCTTCAGCGAAGCGCCTGACAGCTTCCGGCAGAGGCAAAGTCTCCAGACAGATACGGGCGTAGCGATGGGGCTCCGAGTTTGGGGCGTACATCTGAAGCAGCGAGATAACGTCCCATATATCTGTCAGAACGCCAATCTCAATAACAGAAGCTCTGGGGTCGGATGGCGTAAAAGGAAAACGTTTGTAAGTCGTGAAGACAACTGACACATGCAGCCTGCCGGAGACGGAGAGGTGGCGAATTATATTCCACAGAAAGTCCACAAATTCGTGGTCGCACCCATTAGTTCGTAGATCCTGACATTTGTGGAAGACTAGAACATGATGAAAAGTTGGATAATGTCCGAGGATCGAGCGAAGCATGACTACCATTCGGTCAGTGTTGACCCTAGTTGGAAAAGGTAGATGTGGGCAAAGTGTTTCCGCCATATGGTCCAACACCTCTTGGAGAGAACCCAGATTTTCGCATTTGAAGTTGTACTGAATTAGACCGCATCCTGGAAGATGGGATGATGCAATGCTTTGATGTATCTCAGTCAGAGCCTGTTGTCAAAAATAAGAAGAACAGAGGAGACAGATATGAAAATGGTGACACTGAGAAAAAAGTAGCGTTGCGTCAATTTCGTCGTCATCGCTACAATACGCATCACAATGGAGAAAAACTATTAGTTAGCTTGATATGTTAGTGAAATAATTCCAGCTTTTTTATAGCTTTGATTCTACGGTAGGGAAAAACTGTTATAATGATGATCATAATAATAATGACAATAATGTGGTACATAAGCCTCCTTTCCAGGCTTATGCCTGCTCACGTGACTTCACACTATTATTATCCCAGCAGGCCGGATCATATTGCACTCCCTGGGGAGCAAACAGTGCTGCTGCCATTTACAGGCATTGATCTTGTTGCATTCTAACAATATCTTCCACTGCCTATATCCAGGTACCCATTTTATAGACGGTTGGACTGGGCAAAATGGGAATAAAATGCTTGCTCAAGGCATTAACAACATGACCATGGTCGGGATTCGAACCCACGACCTTTAGATCTTGAATCCAACGCCGTAACCAGTTGGCCACGCTGCTCCACAAAATAATAAGGAAAGACTCTGATGTAGTCATAAAAATATATAATTCTCCAGGAGTGAAACACGGGATATATATATCACAGAAAGGAAAAGGGCAGAGTAAATAAATAATAAATTATTTTGTCTATTCCATATAAACAGAAGTATGAGAAAAGCTTAGCGGAGCAGAGCTATGATTTGCACTATCATCTCTGAAGGTATGCATCCATACACTTTACACAGTGCTATTCCTAAAAAAAACAATTTTTTCTTGTTTTAAATATTTATTTTCAGTTTCCTTCTCCCACCTTCCTTCTGTCTATTTCTTTCATGTATCCATTTTGTCCTATGCAAAAATAAAAATAAACAAACAAAATCAACTATCTTTATTACTCGATGAATGTAACTCGCGTTTCAGATCCGGGGATTATAGTTTCAGGGCGAGAAATTTCATGCCCTTCAGCAACATCACCCAGAGAAGATATACATGTACAATGCCAAAAGGCGGGGTCAAAATGCATGCTGATTTCTGTTATTGTAGAGAGTATACAGTTATAGCCCAAAAGGGCGGAGTGAGAAACGCATACTGAAGATCTGTCTCTATACATTTTTGGCTCATACGTTTTTACTGTCTGCAAAAATCTGGATAAATTTCAAGTTCAATGCAATATAATGAATGTAATGATCTTATAAGAAACTGAAATCTCTCTCTCTATTTATCTATCTATCTCTCCCCTCTCTTACTCTTTCTTTCTCTCGCTCTCTGCGCACACAGAGGATAATATTTTTAAATACATCTAACCTCCTCCTATCTTTGCTGAAACTGTGCGTATTTGGCACTGTAAATGTATGTGTAAGCTCCACCCACATTTCGTTGAAACGTATATATATATATATATATATATAGGCCTTGTAAATGTATATCTGTTTCGCTGTAACTGTACATCATTTAGCTGACACTACATTTCCTCTTCAGACCGGCACAACTCACCTGTGTCGCAATGGTAGATTTTCCTACCATGGGCGGCCCACAGATCTGTAGCATTCGACCAGGACGCACGGCATCTTTGATTCTGGCTTTCTCCGGTTGTCTGATGTTGACGCTTCTATGGTGTGGCATGTCCATGATGTGCTATTGGGTTGACTACAGGGTCTAGTTCTGTCCTTTTTGGACCATTAAACTGACGACTAGCTGATATACTGGTTTGTTCCTAAGATCAAGTATCAATTGGACGGTAAGAGGTTTCCATTCTGTAATTGCTGTGAATCTTTCATGCTACGACAGTAAGGTAAGTATGAGGCGGGTTCCATCCCAAGGACTTCAACTGAAGAAAATAGAAACATAAAATCAGCAGTAAAGTATGCTCCAAATATGCCAGGAGAATACCATGGTTCATTGAACTAGCTTTAAGCTTACCTACCCCCTTGTCAGGCTCTATTTTGATTCTGCAATCTGTAAATGACATCTGGTTCTGCAATCTGTAAAGGACATCTAGGGCTCAGTTATAGTTGAGGGACCACGCGGCCCGTTTTACACAGTTTACTATCGTGCCTTGAATAAAACATGAGTTAATTTGTTTCAGAACATAAGACATGACGTGAAAGTTATCATGGTGATACTGTCTCCGTACGATTCCCAGCGCGTGGACGTGTTGAAAATAGGGCATGCTTCATTTTGTCGCCTCGAAAGCCTATCCCGGCCTGTCCTCGTGCGAGACAGAATGGCGTCATTGCATCCGGTCAAGACAAAAAAATTACAGGCGGAGTCCAAATTACAAAATTTTAACACCAGTAAATTTGCATCCTAGAGCATTTTTAATGCCATTTTTGAAATCAGCGTATCAAAATCCTGTAGGCGCGCTTGGGATCTTGCAAATATGCGAATTAAAAAAGTTTGGAGAAAACTATGTGAATTTTTTTAAGAGAACAACAACAACAACAACAACAACAACAAAAAAGAATTTAAAAAAAAGACAAAAAAAAAACCAACCCAAAAATAACAAAACAACCGTTCCTACTATTGGTAGATCTATTCATTTAAAAAAACCATCCTTCGCTGCTTCAATGCTCAAGTGGTTTAAGATTCTCCATCACCCTCAATTTTTGCAATCATGACTTCTTTAAATGATGAAGAACTTACTGTAGCGGTTCAGTCAAGACAAGTCATCTATGACAAAAGTGACAAGAACCACAACAGAGATGTCATTGCAAAACTTTGGACAGAAATTCGTTCTTAGCTAGGCTTTGATAATAGGTCTTCCAGGTTTATTGTCTTCTTGTAAGCGCCATCTTGTTTACCATGGAGTCGCCGCACGTTACACCGTCGTACTATGATCACATTTTGAGTCGCGACACAGTGGTGAAAACGTGCGCCGTGAATCGCACAGCTCCAGTATAATTCTCGCCTAGGCTACAACACCGTCCCGAGTTTTTTAACTGAACCACGACATGAAAGAATTATATCAAAGTGAACATGATGCAGAGGGAAAATGTTACCCTCCCCCATTCCCCCCC
>JAWQUT010000151.1:795437-809766 GCA_033807755.1 Ellobium chinense | reverse complement strand
ACCACTCCCCTTGGCAATAAACGGCCAAAAATATCTGTTCGTATAAACGCAACTCCCTTATCGCAACTTTTTCCATGATCCCGAGGGCTGCCATTGAGCAGAGTAGACTGTAAAATCGAATGCTGATACCTGTGGCTGTCTTCAGTTATAAATTTTAATGTAGGCAGGTCTTTCTTAGATGTCTGACCTTCCCTTCCGCCCTCCCCCCCTCCCAAACCAAAAAAAAAAATCCAGAAAATGCAGAGATTATGTTCTTTTCAAATAATTCACAGTTCTGTGATTAAGTGGCCCTACATCTGTGGATATAATTATATATATTTATTATTACTGGAAAACATATACGCGCCTTTGTGGCTTCAGATGTGTGACGTAAACAAAACATGAATCCAGAAAATATATAGAATATTTTCTTTTCAAATAATTCAAAGTTTGGCGAGACGCATATCGTGAATAGGTAGGCCTTCTCCTGCTGTGGGTGTATAATATTTGTTATTTCTGGAAAACTTACGCATGCCATAGTGACTTCAGATGTCTGACTTCAACAAAAAATAAATCCAGTAAATATATAGAGAATTTTCTTTTCAAATAATTCACAGTTTGGCGAGAAGCATATCGTGAATAGATAGGCCTTCTCCTGCTGTGGGTGTATAATATTTGTTATAACGAAAACTTACGCATGACATAGTCACTTCAGATGTCTGACTTCAACAAAAAATAAATCCAGTAAATATATAGAAAATTTTCTTTTCAAATAATTCACAGTTTGGTGAGACGCATATCGTGAATAGGTAGGCCTTCTCCTGCTGTGGGTGTATAATATTTGTTATAACGAAAACTTACGCATGACATAGTGACTTCAGATGTCTGACTTTAACAAAAAATACATCCAGAAAATATATAGAATATTTTCTTTTCAAATAATTCAAAGTTTGGCGAGACGCACATCGTGAATAGATAGGCCTTCTCCTGCTGTGGGTGTATAATATTTGTTATTTCTGGAAAACTTACGCGTGCCATAGTGACTTCAGATGTCTGACTTTAACAAAAAATAAATCCAGAAAATATATAGAGAATTTTCTTTTCAAATAATTCACAGTTTGGCGAGACGCATATTGTGAATAGATAGGCCTTCACCTGTGGATATATTTGTTATTTCTGGAAAACTCCTGTGTGGCATAGCATGTCTGAAGCAAAAACAAAAAAACAAAAAAAAATCCAGAAAATATAGAGAGCATTTTATTTTCAAACATTTCATAGTTTAGTGAGACGAATATCATGATTAAGTAGGCCTACTCCTGGGGATATCTTTGTTTTATTTTTTTTCCCTGGAAAATTCCGGTGTGGCATAATAGCTTCAGATGTCTGGAGCAAACAACAACAACAAAAAAATCCAGAAAAATTCGGGAGTATTCGGACTTTAGGACTTTGATACTGTTTAGGCTCATGTACGTAAAATTTGAGAAACCTTGTTCCTTTTCCACCTCTGAACCAAAGCTTTTATTCCTTTTCATGAATTAATACTGACTGTCCAGTTAAACTTGTTTTAACGAACACCCCTATTTATTGCGACCCCCTGTCGAGGAGACAGGCCCTAAGGAACGACCGATCATATTCTGATATTTTTAAATCCCATTCTACAACTGTTTGTCTAACAGGTTGAATCCACCGACCATATGATGCCAGCCATGTAGGGGTGTTATATCTGAAGGTCTGGTTATTATAATATGAAGTTTGACGTAAAAAGATAAAATCCACGGGCTGACTATTCCATCCGTGGAGCCTTGAAGTATTTAGGAACTACAAACTAATCCAAAGTAAACGTATCGAACGGTAGACTGCCACAATATTTTATAGGTGGGGAAGGTATCTCTCTGCAACTATAGAGTAGTAACTAAATATGGTTCTGTCCTGATTCTACACAAACATATTTGAAAAATATATAATGAATTTTTCAAAAATAACGTTTCATGTAAAAGCACTACAGCGGGACTGAAAAAAAAAATCACACGGATAGATAGTGAACACACGGATAGCTAGTGAACACACGGAGTCACGGATAGCTAGTGAACACACGGAGTCACCGATAGCTAGTGAACACACAGATAGCTAGTGAACACACGGATAGCTAGTGAACACACGGATAGCTAGTGAACACACGGAGTCACGGATAGCTAGTGAACACACGGAGTCACGGATAGCTAGTGAACACACAGAGTCACGGATAGCTAGTGAACACACAGATAGCTAGTGAACACACGGAGTCACGGATAGCTAGTGAACACACGGATAGCTAGTGAACACACGGATAGCTAGTGAACACACAGATAGCTAGTGAACACACAGATAGCTAGTGAACACACAGATAGATAGTGAACACACAGATAGCTAGTGAACACACGGATAGATAGTGAACACACAGATAGATAGTGAACACACGGATAGCTAGTGAACACACGGATAGATAGTGAACACACAGATAGATAGTGAACACACGGATAGCTAGTGAACACACGGATAGATAGTGAACACACAGATAGATAGTGAACACACGGATAGCTAGTGAACACACGGATAGATAGTGAACACACAGATAGATAGTGAACACACGGATAGCTAGTGAACACACGGATAGATAGTGAACACACAGATAGATAGTGAACACACGGATAGCTAGTGAACACACGGATAGATAGTGAACACACGGATAGCTAGTGAACACACGGATAGATAGTGAACACACAGATAGATAGTGAACACACGGATAGCTAGTGAACACACGGATAGATAGTGAACACACAGATAGATAGTGAACACACGGATAGCTAGTGAACACACGGATAGATAGTGAACACACAGATAGATAGTGAACACACGGATAGCTAGTGAACACACGGATAGATAGTGAACACACAGATAGATAGTGAACACACGGATAGCTAGTGAACACACGGATAGATAGTGAACACACAGATAGATAGTGAACACACGGATAGCTAGTGAACACACGGATAGATAGTGAACACACAGATAGATAGTGAACACACGGATAGCTAGTGAACACACGGATAGATAGTGAACACACAGATAGATAGTGAACACACGGATAGCTAGTGAACACACGGATAGATAGTGAACACACAGATAGATAGTGAACACACGGATAGCTAGTGAACACACGGATAGATAGTGAACACACAGATAGATAGTGAACACACGGATAGCTAGTGAACACACGGATAGATAGTGAACACACAGATAGATAGTGAACACACGGATAGCTAGTGAACACACGGATAGATAGTGAACACACAGATAGATAGTGAACACACGGATAGCTAGTGAACACACGGATAGATAGTGAACACACAGATAGATAGTGAACACACGGATAGCTAGTGAACACACGGATAGATAGTGAACACACAGATAGATAGTGAACACACGGATAGCTAGTGAACACACGGATAGATAGTGAACACACAGATAGATAGTGAACACACGGATAGCTAGTGAACACACGGATAGCTAGTGAACACACGGATATTTGGTGAACACACGGATAGCTAGTGAACAGGATCCTACGACCCAACAGGAACTGGAATTGATATAGAACAACCGAAAGACAAAGAGAAACTGTAAATTTGAATTGTTTTCCTAGGAAGAGAAGGCAATTGACGATGCTCCGGCTGACATTATATTTTTGTCCCAACAGGATTCTCTATAATGTAAGACAAATGCAAAGTTTGGAAGTCTAAGCCGGATTTGATGACTGTATCGAAATTCATATGCGAACCAGTTTTATAAGAAATATAGGCCTAAAACTATCATTAGAAAAACTACAGCATTTTTGAACCACAACTTTCCACAACTGTGAAAACATTGTACATGGGAAAGAATAGGGGTAAAACCCTAGTCCTTCTCACAACCACTTCCTCATCGAGTAAGGCGTTAAACGACATTAGACCAACATAGAGAGTGTTTTCATATGCGTGATGAGCCAAGGCCAACATAGGGGTGCGGAGAGAGCGAATAACCGTCATAACAAAAAAAAAATAAGTGTCGTAATTTAATAAAAGAGCGCGAGTTGTTTGCTTTACATGGAGAGACTATAAAAATTCTATTCAAAACCTCGACTAGGCGTGTGCAAAGAAAATGAGAAAATGTTAAGCTTCGGCTTTTCCATTATCACGACATTTATAATCTACCTGTTCTCGTTTTATTGAGCTTCTCTCTGACGTGTCACGACTGTAAAGGTTGGAGTATGTTTCAGTGTTTAAAAAAAATGAAGTTTCATTTTGTGTCAATAAGCTGTTAATCGCTTGCTTGCGTACGGGTCCATGTTATTCTGTCTGCTGTGTCCATGAAGATTCAAATTTTAGATTCAGATTTTTTTTTCCATTGTAACAACATTATAACAATCGGTGCAAAATATGAGAAGATAATCACGGTTGGACACATCAGCGTACAAATGGACAAACTATCAAATGGATAGACAAGCAGAAAAATGGGCAATCAATCAGACAGAGGGATAGACATATTGATTTGAGAAATCTTTAGGTCTATAGAGTTAAAAGGCGAACTGTTATTCGGTATCTTTGCAGGAAAATATATGTTGACACCGGCGATTTGGATCGTCGACTTTAGAATTCATAAACATGTAAATGTCAACATTTTTTTTATTCTTTCCTTTACGTTGTTTCAAAAAGCGAAAATGCTTTTGACAAGTTATGAGAGTTTTGGAATAAACTATATTCCGCACATCTGCATTAAGGTAATCCACTACTCTACCTTTGTAGAGTATAATGCATTATTGTGGTGCGCACTTCCCTTTTCCAATTCAGTATATTAATATGGTACATGCAAAATTGCGCACCAAAGTGTTAAGCAGTGCACTTTTCTTTGTTGTGGGTAGTGATCTTAGGAAAATTGTGTCTCAAACTGCAGCTCTTGCTTGGCCATCAGATTTCATACAAGTATCTGAGACACAGTAATGAACGTACTCACAGAAGCATTTTATATTTATGAAGTTCATTCTCCTTCTGTTACTTTAAGAGACAGTCTTTTCCCTTAGTTCCACCTAACTTTTTCTTTAGACACACACACACACACACACACACACACAAGAATTAGAACATCGTCCATAATTAAGAACTGTAGCATTATGCTTAATCCTTACATGAGCTAACATCCTGCGGTGACTACGGGAAACCCCGAAAACATTAGTAATATAAGCGCTCATGGGTAAACACAATATGTTGAAATAAAACATGGATTATGCATACTCCACTGAGCCTCTGGAATTCATTTTTTTTTTTAAGTCCCACTGTGATTGTAACATTCGTAGATAAAGTTTGACGAGCAGAAACAAAATGTCTGTCGGCCAGGAAAAAAAGAAAAAAACATATCTTGCAGCCAGCCAAGATGATGGATGAGGCTTATAACGCTAGACTTAGATATCAATCAAGCTCAAAAGTTAAGTGGGGCCATCAAATATCGAATTTTTGTTTGCCACAGAAATCGAGAGTCAATTAAATTGTTTTTTTTTTCTTTCTACACCAAAACATTGATTTCATGGGCAAGCAGTCAGTAACTATGGATAAGTTTGAGATTTTGCGAGGCATATTAAATGGATTGTATAGCATAAAATTGTTTATTCAATAGAAGAATTATTTTTCCGTTGCATGGGATGACCCTATACTACTTCATTTTATAACTAAATCTCCGGTTAGAAAAATGCCAGGCTAACCTTTTTCTTTCATCTAATGAAAGTACACACTTTAATCTTTCTTGTCATACTAGAAATTAGATTTAGCCCCNCCCCCCCCCCCACCCCCCCTGAAAAAGAAGTAATTAAGCATCATTGACACTGGCTGCTAGACAAATTTAATGATTCCAATGAGGACCGAAACGGTCTTTTCGTGTTGACCTTCTTATTTAATACACGCTCTTAACGACACGTCTGTCCGATCGCACTTATGCTGACAAAATAATTATATGCAGCTGGTGAATGTAACTTATGATATTCCTACTTACATATGCCATGCTTGAGAAGCTCACCAATTATAATAGGCTACATAGCTGATAACAGGCTCTCTCTTCTGACCGACGTCCACTGTGTCAATTGACACTAGATTGCTCCACAAAACTCTAAGCTACACTTATGGTCAAAGAGGCGCGTATTCTGTCCTTCGGCAGCATTGATAAAAGGAGGTATATTATACTAGACATAGCAATAGTTTAAAGGAGTGGCATCTCCTCAGTCTAACATTTTTACAAGTTTATTGGCTATAAACCCAGACCAAAGCTATAACACAAAGGCAAACGATACAATATTCGACGCGGCATGAACAGATTATAAATCACTAGGGCTACTTCACTTCACGCTATCTAAGAGCTCACATACAATTTATAGAGACACTTCATTTACACAAGCCCCCACTCATACCCAACAAACTGGTCTTTCTTCCATTCACTGTATTGTATTTTTCTCCTTCCTAAAATGTTTGTAAAGTAATTTCAGTGTATTTTGCTAACTTAACTAAAATATTTTTTCCACTTGCAATCAAACAATTTCTTAGCCTTACACATATTAGGACGTATATAAAATCTTCCACTCATAAATTCTCGTTTTTTGGGATACTGATAATTCACCCTCAAATAAGACATGAAATTCGTCTCCTAAAATACAAAGTATTTTATGTTCTCAACCTCTATCCCCTCCAGTCTTCCCGTTTCTAGTGGTAATCAGAATTTCGCCATCACTCTTCTAAAACAGAATGACATTCAGTCCAGATATTCTCCACATTTAAGTTTCCTGTTTCAGACATTTATAAAACAACACATTTAAATGTGATTAATGTTACTTTATAAACTCATATTAACAAACCTGTTCAACGGCACAAATCAAGTATTCACAGCCGGTTAGTGACAAATAGAAGGGAATAGCTGTCGTATGTTCTCTTTATTACGAGAGAGAAATGGCTACATACGGATAAAGACGAAGGCATAGGGAGCATTTGAGAACGAGCGTTTTCACAAACTCAAAACAAGTAATCTGTGTGTCCAATCGCACCATCTAGATCTTAGGTGTAGCCATCCGATTAACAAGTAAGATGTAATAAACAAAACTTACGTGGCCGAGCTTTAAAGTAGAGCAATAAACTAC
The DNA here is from genome assembly GCA_033807755.1 of Ellobium chinense. Classification (NCBI taxonomy): domain Eukaryota; kingdom Metazoa; phylum Mollusca; class Gastropoda; order Ellobiida; family Ellobiidae; genus Ellobium; species Ellobium chinense. The sequence continues at coordinate 802,601 of JAWQUT010000151.1, read as the reverse complement.
AATCCACTCCTTTTAGTAGCGACCCGCTCATTTACTCAGTCGCAGCATTTTCATCAGATAACAGATAACCTGCATTATTTTCACTGGTTTAATCACACCTCCTTCTAACCACAGCTGTTTCCATGCTTCTTAAAGGTTGCCCTAAAGATCCGACTGCGCAGACAGATAAACACAATGGACTTTCCGATGACCGCTTTTCAGATAAGGGGCTCGAAAATCATCCCATTGATATCTGCTGCCAATTATAGCACAGTGTGACATGTAAACAGCCGTCAAACCTGCGTTAAGAGGCAGATAGTCAGCAATAGCCTTAATAAATTTCGCTGGCGGGTTTCTTTTTTTAGAGTTGACGTACAAAGCAAAGCAGAGGCGTTAACCTTTTTGTTGCTCTCGATGGGGCAAAGAGGTACGTTAGAATGCCATGGTTGAGCAAGTTTACCAAAAGAACCAATTCAGATCAAGTGTAGTTCACTAAGGGAAAAAAAGTCCTAAGATTAAGTTTATCTCAGTTCTATGAAAACTGAGTAGTTTTCAGTCAGATCAGTTCCTTTGGTTTTAGAAATCGGCGTCTGGTTCTGATTTTCGAGGTAAACGTGATCTGAACTGAAATTTAGGTAGAAAATTAAAGTTCAGATCAAGCACCTAAAATAGTTTCAGTTCAGATCTTGATCAGTTCCTCCAAAATAGCTATTACACTCAGATCAAATTCACGTGAACTGAACTTAAGTTGGCGCATTCTGTGCTATATGGCACCGGAAGTGACATTTGTATGACTTGTCTTCACTCTTCAATATTTGGATGAACTCCTCTGTGTCATGCAACATGCCTTCAAGTAACATATAAATTGAATATGATATGGGTTACATGACTGTTGCACAAGACAAATGAACTTGTTGGGACATAAATTCACTATTGTATTTCATGATCATTTTGAGTCATTCCCAATCTGGGTCATTCCGCAAAAATCCTCTTCTTTGCTGATTGATTCTAATCTTCTGATAACATGGCGGGCGTGTTGATTTAATTAAAGTTGAATCCTCTTGACACAACCATGGTTTAACACAAACCCCTGCTTAGCGCGCGCCCTTTCAACAGTCCGAACTGCTTAGTTTCTCATAAAGAACAACACAAATGAATCTAACAAACAACGTGTGGTAACACACCTTCAGTGGACAGGTCTGATAGGTGGGTATGTTATTCAAATTCAGTGTACAATACTGTAAAGTGTATTTACAGGAATTTAGTTCTACTTACTTCTCTGACGAAATGGCAGCCACAATATGCTGACGTCAAATATCCGGCTACTCTCTATTCGTTCCTTTGACAAAAACAAGAAAAGACTTCACCGGATTGTTTCTTGTCTACCAATCCTCTGACAGAATTGCCGGCAACCTAGACCATAGCTGAGTCAAAATTGTATTGTGTTCTGACACCAGTGTGTGCATGCAAGGATGAGACAGTGTTATTGGTAATGAACAGCTGTTGCAAAGATTGATCCGCAAGTCATGGAAAAATCAACGGTGGATTATGCCCTCGGACAAATTGTTTTCAGGAAAAAACAGCGATGACTCATTGCATGTTGTGCTCTTGCTCGTTGTTTACGAGTAGATATGCATTTTCTGAGGAAAACCAAACTTTCAATGAAACGTATAATCACAGACGTAGGCAGTTCGCCCTTCGCGTTTGAGTAAATGTTTCAGGGGAGGCAAAAAACCTAGACTATGCCAATACCTAATGCCAGTCTTAAGTTTTGGTGCTGTTGTTTAACTAATGGCTTGTGGCTTAATTTGTTTATAACGCTACAATTTGATGAATGAGTTGGGTTGTAGAAGGCACACAAATAGTCCAGTTTACAAATTGCTTAGCTCTGAGATAGGCACTCTGCCTATGACTGAAGACGTAATAGATAAGCTGCAAGCTTGCAGGAAACTCAGGAAGGACTTAGCATAGAGAGTTTTTCGGTAATGCTGATGTTATTGTTGTTGTTGTTGTTCTTGTTCTTACTGTTGCTTCTGCTGTTGTTGTTGTTTGTTATCTATTACCACATCAGCAGTTTTGCATGAGCAGTTTTGGAAGGAAATATATTGGCACATTTTGTTCCTTTTACACAACATGGGCATCATCTCATAAACGAATATAGGTCTGTCTAAGACCACTTCCGAAGCACAATGACCTAATGGTGATTGTTGTAATGATAGGGGTAAAAAGTCTCGTTTCCATAATGACCTTTCAGTTTTTCAGACGACGTCACAATTGGTAATAAACTAAATCAGATTTGATACATGAGCTTTGTGCCAAGGAATGTGGGTGGGGTGGTGGGGGAGGAGTGTGGTTGGGAAGGGAGAAGAATGAGTCTGGGACAGGAAAGGGAAATGGAGATCTTAAATCAAGTCAAAGCAGACAAATGTCACAATTGACATGGACCTTGTTTCAAACTTCTATGAAACTTCGACAGATTTGTCACAATTTTAGACCCCTTGCACCACCCTCTTCCCCCCCCCCCCCCCCCNCCCCCCCCTCTCCAGAACAAGCCCCTGACCTTAACAAAAATGTCAGGCTACACCGCTGACAAGCTAGAGGTCTCATGGCGTGACAGAATCTGAGTAACACAAACGGGGAATGGAAGTAGGCCTGCCATTCTGATTTTTTGCCATTTTTAAAGATTCCATAGCCAAATTTCTCTAAACTTCACTAGACACTCTTTTTAAACCTCCTGATGCTCTATTTCATTCTTTGCACTTTGTTATTTAAAGATATATTACAATTATTAGGGAGGTGGATACTTGAAGTATAAAAATGAACAGATAGCAACGAGAAAAGAAAAGAAAAAGAAAACACTAAATCTTTTTTACTTAGTGGCTTCAATTTGGCTACGGAGCTCGAATTAGATAAACTTGCATGGAACTTGGAAGTTTTATAATTATAATGGTATTTTGGATGTAGGCTTAGAAAATGGATAAAAGATCACCTGTTTGTGCTTAGGGCACTGATTTTAGGCTATAATTCAGTAAGCTGATTGTTACTTCTTTAAATATGAATCAGTGTTCAACATTTTCATTTGTCTATGTAATGGTTCAATATTAGTTACAAAAAAAATGTTTATTGCTCTCGCAACTTTCCACTAGTTTTTCACATTTATCGCATTTTCTTCACAAAATCACGAGAGAAAAACTCTATTAATCTGACACTAGTGAAAAATCACTGGGAGTGGCAGCCCTGAGCAAACGGCAACGGCTGGTGTGTGGTGACTACACGAGCCGCTGCAACACTGCTAAAGCTAGAGTCTAGGGGTAGTTCTGACGCACCGATACTTCCTGTTTCAGATCATTTTTTTCAATAGCGCCAATTTCACAGAAAGCAGACAGAAGAGGAGTATCACACTCGGTTCTCATCGAGACAAGAGGGAAAGTAGGTTAGAGAGTCAGGCTGCTGATTATAAGGATGCCGATTTTACAGCTGACGCTAGGGCCGTCATCTGTCAGACTTCTGTAAACCTGGCCGGCCGCGGGAGTGTGTGTGTGTGTGTGTGTGTGTGTGTGTGTGTGTGTGTGTGTGTGTGTGTGTGTCTGCCTGCATGTCTGTCTGTCTGTCAGTCTGTCTGTACATGTGTGTTTATTTAAGTAATAATTCTCAAGGAAAACTCAGTTATGTGTGTTTCCCATAGATAGATGTTAGATTATGTATTAGATCTAGGGAGAATGGACAGATATTTTTATTAGTCACTGGAAACTACCATGGTATTGTTCAATATATAATACTCCTATGTATTGTACATTACACCTGAGGTAAATAAAGTATTCTTATAGTTATTAAATAGGTGAATTTGTTGTCTGTAACAATCATATTACGATAAATACAGTGGAGCACACCTTAATACGGAAACGCTTAATAGGTAAACACGGATACTGAGTACGATAATTTTGGTCCCGATTTTTCATGTTTGTTAATAATAAATATCTTCGGCTAGTCAATACCCGCTAATACGTACACACACTTAACAAATACAGTTTATTTTCATCCCCTTAGTCGCGTTAAGATGTTGAATTACGCGTGGTTAGTACGTATGTACGTATCATTACCGCAGTAGCCAACCAGGAGATCTGTTATAGTGTCAAAGCACAAGAGCGTGCACAACCGTCCAAGATCACAGTGACCTGAGTAAACAGTACAGTACTGTCGTTTCGCGTCCAAGGTCACAGTGACCTGAGTAAACAATATAGTACTGTCGTTTCGCGTCCAAGGTCACAGTGACCTGAGTAAATAGTACAGTACTGTCGTTTCGCGTCCAAGGTCACAGTGACCTGAGTAAATAGTACAGTACTATCGTTTCGCGTCCAAGATCACAGTGACCTGAGTAAACAGTACAGTACTGTCGTTTCGCGTCCAAGGTCACAGTGACCTGAGTAAACAGTATAGTACTGTCGTTCGCGTCCAAGGTCTCAGTGACCTGAGTATACAGTACAGTACTGTCGTTTCGCGTCCAAAGTCACAATGACCTGAATAACGGCACAGTACTGTCATTTCGCGTTCAAGGTCTTAGTGACCTGAGTGAACAATACAGTATTGTCGTTTTGCGTCCAAGGTCACAGTTACCTGAGTAAACAGTACAGTACTGTCGTTTCGTCCAAGGTCACAGTTACCTGAGTAAACAGTACAGTACTGTCGTTTCGCGTCCAAGGTCAAAGTGATCTGAGTAAACAGTACAGTACTGTCGTTTCGCATGGCACACTAAGCTTTAGTAGGGGTGTTAGTTTTTAAAACTGGTCAAATCAGGCTCCCCTCCCCTGTTCGCCGTCACGTGCCGTCATTGTGTGTCAAAATTCTTTGTGCTTAGATGTCAAGACCTTCACCCATAAGCTCAAATAATTTAATACTACAAATTTAGATCTACTTAAGAAACTCTCCTGCTTTGTAAAACTAACACTGAAGAGACTGCCCTCATAAGCCTAAGATGCATATGTGCGTGCTCGTGAATGTGAGTGTGTTTTTGTGTGTGTGTGTGTGTGTGTGTGTGTGTGTGTGTGTGTGTGTGTGTGTGTGAGAGAGAGAGAGAGAGAGAGAGAGAGAGAGAGAGAGAGAGCGTGAGTGTGCCAATGCCAAAAATGTAGACGGGAGGATTAATTATTTTCATTTGTATATAGGTCATCTATTCTTCTCTTTCATGTCTGCTCATATGTACTTACAGTACCTGAGTTATATAAACTTATTGTTATTGTTATTGATTTATTATTAGAACGGTACTGCGATTCGCACTTTGTTGACCACATCTCAACCGCAAAGAAGGTCATAACCACCATATTATCAGCAGCTTTCAAAAATTCGAGCGATGAAGGCTGGGGAGGAGACAGGCTCAGTCGAACAGAAAGCTCTCATGTCAGAGGGCAGAAAGCACTGCAGTGCCGTCAGTTACTCGTAAAAACAACTTTTTGGGAATATAAGCGTTGTTGCCATTGCAAAGAGTTGCTGTTTTTTGTTTTTGTTTTGTTTGTTTTCCAAAGGCTTTCTAGATACAATGGAACTCATATATAACGGGCACGGGTATAATGGGACCACCATTAGGTTGTATCAGACAGAGAGTCAGTTCCCTCTTCCCTCTCCTCTATGTTACTGGTAGAATAACCTTGTAATAACGGGACTGGAAGAGTAAAATTCCGGTTGTAAAGACATAACTGCTTTATCCGCGTACGCGCTTTTGCATTTATAGGGTGGTTATACAGTCAATGCATCAATGAAACTAATCGTCTTGGTCAATGCTTATAGGTTTCCTATCAATTTGGAGGAAGAGCTAAACAACATGGTATGGAAAGTATTTTGGCTAGGACCCGTGGAAAATTTCATGAGAGTTGTAAAATCTTAAGTAGCTAACAGTAGCAAACACATTGGCATCTTCTTACCTTCACTCATGAACCTTGATAATCCAGTTCAAGTTGTTCCTTTAAGCTCCTCACTCCGATCCGGGAAAAATGAGATATGGTACTAAGGGTAAACTCGTCCCGATCACGCTGTTACAACCGAGTTCCTTTATAAACTATTATAGTGTTGTGTTTATCTGAAAAAGTTTGCGATTAAACGGATTTGACTATATCTTAGTCCTGGTTGCTTACTCCACGTACGCAAATATTTTGTTTATATTTGTCTCTTTGCCAAACAGTAGTAAAGAGTGTGTGTTGACGCCAAAACAGGCGAGATAAGACTAAAACAAGAAATACAACAGTTGTAACAAACTTTAAGCCCGAGGTAAACATAATACATTGTTATCTGACAAGAGAGCTGGCGTGGGAGATCGGCCATTTCAATTTTTTGATGCGGCCGCCACTTGGGGCATAATTGTGGTCTCATGTGGAAGTGGGCCGATACCAGACTTTTGAGATATCGCCATATTCGGCCTTCATGCTGTTATTGTCGAAAGTATGGATCTGTTTCACTTCTGATACTCGGTAGGTTTAGGCATTTCGATCCTTTTCGATAATTTTGGTATCTTTCGACACTGCTCCAAGGACAGGCAATATGGGTCAGTCAAACCATCTTCAGTAAAATCGAAAGTATCCAAATTGTATATAAATTCAAGAGCTGGAGTTTTGAAACGACATCGAGATTAGTGGATATGGAAAAAATTTATCGATACTCAGAAACGATATAATGCCCGCCACTACTCTCGCGTATCCACAATAATACAGTGTGACTTTATCAGAGGCAAGTTACGTCCTTGGAATGGTTTCGTACCGAATAGATAATGCCATCCTAAAGCCACTCCCTCTGTCTTCTCGTGAACAGCACATGTCAACTGCTTTCCTTAATCACTAGACTTTGGTTAATAGCAAGTTCACGGAAACGTGGGTGATATTACGAATAAGCAGATGTTGCAAAACAGGGGAGCTGTTTAAAATTCGTGATTTTTACTACCTATCCGGTTTAACTTTTTCCCTCGGTTTCCTCGGACTAAGCATGTTAAAGCGCTTGAACAAGACAAGGCTGAATATGACTTTACTGACCGGACCAATAAGGTTGTTCAGATTAAATAGGAGAAGAGAAGAATGCGTTAAAAAGGGGGTATGGAGGAGAGGAGGTCCTGAAATTCAAAATTTCTTAAAAAATGGTGCGTTTCAGATATTCTGGGTTTTTGTGTGTGTATGTGTGTGTGGTGGGGGGGGGGGGGGGGGGGGG
>JAWQUT010000151.1:761117-775196 GCA_033807755.1 Ellobium chinense | reverse complement strand
ACTGCAAATTTATGTAAGTCAAGGTCAATGGCAAAGCCTGGCCCTTTGGTGCAGGGGTGACAAAGTTCGCAAAGTAATCACCAGCTGCTTATGACGTAGCGTGCCGGAAGCATTATGGCACCAAGAATGCCTTCCTTGAAGAGTCCAAGGGAGGTAATTTCTGTCAATCTATTGATTGCTCAATAGAATAAAGGTCCAAACTAAGGGTCCATGACTCTGCCTAGCCTGTTGCATCCGTTTTGTCTGGCGGGGGAGGGGGAAGGTGAAAGTTAAGCTTTTGACTGTGTGTAAATTAGTGAACTGGCAGAAGAAACAGCTCAAGGTATGAAGATGTCAATGTTTTTTTCACTGTTGGCTGTATTAGGTTTTACATCTCTCATGAACTTATCCTGGGGTGCCGTGGCAAAATACTTTTCAAACACGTTGTTTAGCTCTTCCTCCAGATTTTGACACAAAGAAAAATGCCCCTCAACAAGTTAGCTTTTGAGAACTTGGGCAGTGAAGCAGACAACCTAATATTTTAGGCCTCTTCACTCAGTAAACAGGGTAACCTTACCCACCTAACAACAAGCACAGATTTTATAGTTGAGTGACTAAACCTCACCTATTCTGAGTCCACACATGTATTTGCACCTGTATAAGCCTTTGAAATTAAAATCCAACCCATTTCCCCCTCCCCATGGCCAATTTTCTTATTTTTATTATCTAAATATGCATATTTTTATGCCAGGTGTTATTGGCATCTTCAAACCCAAGGCTAAAAAACACTGATATTTTACATTATCTCTTGATCTGTTATTCTTAAACGTTTCTATTCTGGTACTTCTTCCATCACCTCATCGCAGTAAAAGGTGATTAAAATATTTAGCGCTAAATTCTGTGGGGTTCTTGTGTAAAGCAATAGAGTAGCAACTCAAACACCGTCCTTGGCATAGCAGGGAAACACAGACTTTCCTGTCTGATAACCTCAACAATGACAGTATATACTTGGAAAAACATTCTAATTGCTTAATAACAGTCTGGATCTAAGTGTTTCCTTCTTCCCTCCTAAGCAGTCCGCTTGTGGTTTTTGGAATCACTTTCTCCTTTCAACCATCCGTTCCAGAAATATGTTTTTAGTTATCTGAGCGTTAGTCGCGGCGGGGAAGAGTGCGAACTTTTAAGAGTTGGTGGAATCTTTTATGCACACCGAAATTAGAACTCGGCAAAATGAAGGCCACAATCTGCTGTTTAAATGTGTTAGTAGAACTTTTTTTAACGGAGGAGGATGTGGCGGTGATGTTTCATGAAATCACATTGCTGAGGGTTTTTTTAGACATTTTTTTAAACAACATTTTGTTTTAGGACTCCTGGTGAATATCGTGTGCCCTCTCCACTTCCGAAAGAAAAAAAAAAGTTTATTTAATTTCAAATTTGTATAACTTAAATAATTCAGATTTAATGGGCTTGAGATTTGGCACATATTGGCATATAGATATTGTCTGCTAATGCTGTAAGTTTCTACTTTCTAGGTTTCTATGATTATGTCCCAGCTGAAAACTTAAAAACACATGCCCAACAAAAGCATTCAAGGTGTGCACCCAAGACATTAGCCGCACCAAGTAATTTCCTTACATTTTTTTTTTTGCTAACACCCATATGTAAATTAATGAAACTTGCAACAATCATAGATTATATCTGTTTCTTACTGTAATGTCCTTAAAATTTAATTTCAGCGGTTTTTTTTTTAGCTCTTGAAACTATTGGATTTTGAAGTGAGTACATTTTTTTTTCCGGTGTCACCGGGTGTAATTATTCAAAGATCGTGAACAAATGAATTCATATTCATAATGAATGTGGCTTTGATACTCATGTCTGGAATTTATCCTTTAATGATTGTAATTCAGTCGACTCTGCTTACTCGCCCTCCTTTTAACCGCCACTTCCGCTTAATCGCAACTTTCCCCAGAAAACTGAATTTTTCCTATGGAAAAATCATTGGATAATCGCAACTCTTGGAGATCACGAAAAAAGTTGCCATTAAGCGGAGTTGCGATTATGTGTAACTGGTATTTTTATTACTCCAGTCGACTCCGCTTAATCGCAACTTTTGTCAGTGATCTCGAGGCATTGCGATTAAGCGGAATCAACTGTACTTAACTCTGTACTTAAAGTTCTGTACAAGTAATCTTCAATCTACCACTTACATACCATTTCAATGTGCTTAGGTGACTGTTCTCACCCCCTCCCTCCACCTCAGTTCTCAAAGTCTGATCCCTCATTGAATAACACGGTTTGAGTTTGGCCTGCTTTTTGTACTTTTCATTTTGTTAACCTTATCTCGGTACCTCGCTACTACGCCCTAAGAGAATTTAGGCCCGGAATGCTAAGTCTGCAAAATCTGGAATCACGCGTATTGTCATCACATCTTCAGTGGAATTCAGTAACCAGCAAGTTTGATTTACCATGCAAACTGTAGGTCTTGTGTGTGTCCTGGTGTCAGCCCTCATTGCTGGCAGCCAGAGTCAATGTGTCTCCAACGGAGTGACCTACCAGGTAAGATTTTTATTCTGTTTTTTTTTTAAACTTCAGTATTCAGCACAGAATGACAAAGTTTGCCAATATAAATGCTCGTCACTGAATGCCGAAAATGGCCATGAAAGGTTTCACACATCAGAAAAAAAAAACGCGATGGGAAAGGTTTTTATGACAAACCAAGAAAACAACAACAAAAAATTGTCAGCGTGTATCTTTGCAACTGCAATTTGACCGGAAAACAATGGGGAATTTTTGGGTTGTATATTTTTGTGAGTATGTCACCAAGGACCCTGATCCCAATAAACATCATATTACCCTTATTAGAAATAGCCTACGTTTGACTAATGTCTTTTTCTAAATATAGTGTTAGTGCTGTTAGTGATAGTGATTGTGAACTTAGAAGAGGGTTGTGTTTATGCACTGCACTACTTTGCATTGAACTCATGTTGAAGCCGGAGCCTCCGGCAAATTTCGTGGGTAATATATCAGGACACTCCCTGCAAGAGCTTGGATCAGGGTTAGGGACAGGGTTTTGGGTAGGGGTAATGAAGAGACTTTCTTATTATTGATATGTTGTAAAGCGCTTGTTAGTACGTGTAATCTTCCCATATGTGCTTCTATAGATGAATTACTTAAAAGAGATATTTCGCAGTTTCACGAAACCATTGGAACTAGAAGTCTGAGGTTTTGACATAGACTAGTAAGTAATATGCGCGACGTTATTGGCGTGCCAAAAGGTCAGTACTCGAAATTCGTTCAGGGTGTATTGCATCCAAGCGACGAGACGAACGAGCAACATGCATTGAATACAAGGAACTAAAGAGATTATGTTGGTGATGAATTATATTCAAAAATTGTTTTTAAAAAATTACGCTACTAAAATTAAGTAATCCAGTTCACTTGTATCGTTTAATATTATTAATACTAATTATTATAATTATAGATTATATTTATATAGGGCTCATTTCAATGACGGGCTCTGAGCACTTTCAACATTGACAGACCAGCAAATTAATTCATCCTCTCAACAATCCACACTTTTTTCATCCCTTTTCATTTCTCTCTCTCTCTCTCTCTCTCTCTCTCTCTCTCTCTCGTTTGCAGACAAACACACACCATAAACATCACCCTGGCGGATTTCACATCTGACAAACTGAGCCGTGACCAAAGGGCAGAAGTTTCTGTCATAAAGAGTCGATAATCATACTTGTGAGTTTGTATCCTCAGATTGATCGCTTTGTTTGTTGTACGTTTTTGTACTTCAGCTGATTAATAAACGCGTTATTGAACTTGTTGTTAATGTTATGTTGCACTTGTTGTTCTTGTTGCAGGTGGGTGAAACCTACAACCCTAGCCCCTGCACCTACTGCACCTGCACCAGTTCAGGCATATCGGGCTGTCTCATCGCTGATTGTGAATACCCAGTGTGTCTGGATGGATCCACTCCTCAAACCCCGCCAGGTGCCTGTTGTCCGGTTTGCAATTCGGTACGTATTTCTGAATTCCTTTCTGTGTGTTTGTGTGTGTGTGGGTTGGTGGGTGGAGGATTGCGGTTTCCTGCTTTCTTTGTCTTTGATTTTTTATGTGTTAGTACTTTTACCGTATCAGAATAGAAGCAATAATAGTAGGTGGTATACAAGCTCTTCGTGCGTCTTGTGAAATTTGCTGAGAAAGAAATTGTGGTGGTGGCGATTATAATTATAGGCTACGTTCAAAAGCTGGAAGTTTTCTCTAATCTGCCTATTTATCTTCCATCTAGCTTTCTCTGTTTGACATCAATCTTACCGGTACTGATTTTTTTGCAGGTTGCATAATACTAATAGGCACTTGTCACTGTGAACATCCGTGCACACAAAATTGGCTGCATAACCTCATGTCAGCCTAGCCAAAATGAGAAACGACTTGCAGAAGGAAGCATTCTCGATCGTCTGATTTTTTGCGCGTTTTTTTTGTGTGTGTGTGTGTGTGGATGTTTGAACTTTGATTTCTACAAATGAAAATGAACCATGAAAAGAAAGAATATTGCAGATGCAATGTAGCTTTGCTTACAAAAAAAATGGTCACGATAGCAATTAGCATGGCACATAATAATAATAATGATGATGATGACGATGAGTTTGATAATGATGATGACAGTAGCAATAATAAAAGTGCTGATGAGGAAATGAGAAGAGTATGGTAGAGGTGGATAATAGCGTTTTGATGAAGATGGACAGAAAAATACTTGTATGCTTTCACTTCTCTTGTCACTCTATATCCCTGCTCTCACTCCTTCCTTTTTCTTTCTGTCACTGCTCTTACATCTGCTCATCTCTCTTTCTCTTTCTCTATCACTCCCTGGCTTATCTGTGACGGTGACCACATTATCCCCTTCTTTGCTCTCCCTCTCCCTGTTTTTACTTCTCTGTTGCTCTCACTGCCTCCCTCTCATATCCTTGCTTTCATTCCTTGCCTGCTCTCTCCTTATCCCCGCCCTCATTCCTTCTCCTATCACTCTCAATCCCTGCTCTTCCTCCATCTCTTTTCTTTGGATCCCTACTCTTAATTTCCTCTTCCTGTCTCTCTGTCTGTCTCTCTCTCTCTCAACGTCTCTCTCTTTCTCTCTCTCCTCTCACTCTCTCTCTCTGGTGAATGAGTTTAACCTTCAAAATTTATAGAATGTACATATCGTCGATTTCAGATGGCTAAACTGCACTTTTAGAAGAAGCCGTTTAACATTTCAATGACACTGCTCTATTGCCACTGTGCCAGGAGATGGTGTAAATCATTTATCACACTTCTGAGATTCTGACATTTGTCAGTTTGGTCGTATAATGACGGTGTGCTGTTACGAGTTCATTCGCATTAGGTTCTTAGCACCTTTTGGGCAAATCACTCATTGTGTACAAGTACAGTACAAGCCTATTCATACGCTAATATATTATTATAAAATCCCCCTTTTTGGGGGCCCTGCCAACCAGTGCGTGTTAGGGTGTAGAAATATGTAAAATGACCTGTGATCTACATAAAGCATCCAATTTTAAAGTTTCAGGTACAATTTGAGCCTTCTAGATTAAAAAAAAGAAAATGTATAGGCCTATGTATTCGCACGCGGACAATACCAGCCTAATGAAAAATTGGGGAGCAAATTAGAATTCGAGATGACCTGTTTTGAAAGAGATTTATGAAAAATTTTGGGCATTGACCCCCCTTTTTCTTCCTCTTAAAAGATCGGGCAAAAAAAAAAATACTTTAATCTCCATGAAAGAAATTTACCGAAATCACAGTGGTATTTGAAGAATAACACAAAATGTTAATAGGCCCAAAAGATATAAATTTTTAATTCCAAGAACCCTAACAAATCAAGGGAGGTAAATTACGGGCCATTATTTCTACTTACTATGTATTTCCGCAGTCATTTCCCTTTACCTATTCGGTCCAGGTTCTCTGCTTTCTGTGCACAATTTACATCCAGGGGCGATCGGTAAGATAGTTTTATTAGTCACACACTCAAAATTATTTTTTTATTTTTAATATGACCTTCCGATCTGGATTCTGTTGTCTACCTTGAACCACATACTTAGGAGCACCGATCTGAATTCCCAGTGATTGATAATTTAAAATCAATGCATCCGTCATTATTTTTGAACCAACGGTGCATCAGGAAATCAAGTGAGACGGAGAATTCAAAGAATACATTAGACGTCAAAATTACGGAAATCTGGCCCCACACCTTCTTGGAGCATACTAGAACGTAGAGGATGTCTGTTTTCCGTCTGCGAGAAGATCAAACTACAAAACTGTATTCTACCTATAGATCTAGATTATTATTATAGTTTTTCATGTCAGTCATGTGACCAGTCGAGCACGTGTGTACACACACTCAACATTTCAACTTCATCCATACCTTCTCTTTTCCACTGTCTACACTAGAGCAGGGGCGAATCCAGCACAAAAAAACGGGGGGAGGGTTTCGAATTTACTGCCTACAACAATAACGTAGACTAGACCCATGTCTTGATAATGCAATGGTTGTGTGGGAAGGGATGGGATATTGACGATGTGCTTTCTATTTGTGAATGGTCATCACAGCAAATACTAGATATCTCTTAAACGAGATGCAGTTACTATATAGTTATTTGTTAATTTAGGGATACCATAATTACATGCAGTTGAAATTTGGCACACATAAGCACATAGATATCAGATCTATTTTATTACTGCTCCAAAATTACAGCTGAAATAGCATGCCAAGTGTGCATCTTAACAGGTGCCCCGTTGTTTGACTTTGTTTTTAATTTTTTTTTGTCCGTGTGACTATAACATCGTGGTCAATGAAACTTTCAATAATCACATCAAGGGCTGAAAGCAACAAGTGGATATCTCCACTTTATACTCAAATTGACCTTTTGACCCTTTATTTAAGCACTAACCGTCCTTCACCTGCTGATTGAATATTAAGCAATTCTGATGCACGGTTACCTCAAAACACAATGTCAGTATATGCATGTGTGTTTGAGATATAAACAGAGTTTATTCATATCTCTTTAAAACTCGATTTTGTGAAAACTACTCAAAGTGGATATATCCCCATGTTGCACTCAGCCCTCGATATATTAATGTGTCTGACTATTGCTGGGCCTAAAATGTTATTTTTCCGTGAATGTTATGAAAATGGGTAAGTCTTTGTATCAAGCAAAATTTTTCTTCTGTCCAACCTGTATGTAAGCACAAAATTCAGTGAACACACAAGATTTGAATGGACGAAATATTGGTCACAAAACAAGGCCAAACTAAACCAAAAATAAAAATGAATGCATAGAACACCTTCTGTTGGGTGCAAGTTTTATTTCAGTTAGGGACATTCTCAGAAACATAGAGAAAGCAACGCCATCATCTTGCTACTTAAAATGAGCGAACAACGTTCCGCATTAAGAAGAGTGGCCGTATGCATTTCATACATCAATTAACGCAATGCGGTAACCACGGGAAACTCCCAAAACATTAGTGGTGTTCACTGCTGTTAACGCAATACGTTAACTAACGTATGGATTATGCATACGGCCACAGGTTCGTGAGAACTTATTCTTTGTAATTTTGACATCTCAAACACTTCACGATCATTTTTCTGTCAAACTGTCCTAGGTCTAATTTACTTCACACTTTCGCTTAAGCTAGAGTTGGCATTTGAGCTGAAAATATGTACATTAATTTTGCACAGTGGCGTCAGAACATTACCCGAAGGTAACTTATCGAGCGTTGCAATGATAATATCCATTAGAAGTTTTCATTTTCATGAGCAGCATAATTTCAGAACTTGACATTTGAGGTGCTTAATTTTTGCAAATTTTGAATTCACCAACTCCATTCAGAATAACAACAAACAGAAAGGTTTCTGCACACAAAAGACTACAAAGTAACCTAAAAAAAAAAACGGGCTTCAAAGATTCTACCAATGGGCAATTCAAGTATTTGCTCACTTTTTAATCTAACGGTGGTAAAATAATAAAATTTATAACTTACACAATCGTTGTTTCTACCTCTCCTGACTTGTGCACCAAACATTTTTTTTAAAAAAAAAATGCATAGCACTGGCACCGCTTTAGCAGTCTTTGTCTTAAAAATTCTATATCAAGAATTCACATTTAAGATTAAAAACTTCCGGTGTCTTGATCGCGACAACATAAAAAAAGCATAAAGCCAGACTAAAAGAGTTTCAAGGCGCTGAGACTATCCAAATGCATTCAGAAATAGTTTACATATAATCTAAAGATTAACTATTAATAGTAGAAGTCATTGGAAATTGACATTTTTTCAGATTCCCAGATGCCATATCTGGTTGTACTAAGAATGAAGGAAGTCGGATTAAAATATGGATATGATGAGACCAAAATAAGACATTAGAATAATATCACCCAACCTACATTTTTTTTATTGTAAGCTGTTTCGTAAATTACTGCTTGTATTTGCTTAAAATTTCTGCCTATCGGTAGTTCTGACATTTGAGAGTTTGCGCATTAACGATGGGATCGCTTGCCATTGTAAGAATTACATTAGTGCAACGCTGCTAAACGCACCCTTAGTAGCGCTCAACACGCAGGGTTATGTACTTCTTCTGATGGTAAGAAATCCCATCGTTAAAGTGCAAGTCCTCAAATTATGTCAAATTATCGTCTAACGTCTCAGAAGACCTTGCTCTGACCTTGAAGAGATATAGAGTCCGGAAATTTGGCACACTGGTAGTTCACAAGTCTCCTTCTGGCTTGCAAGGTAATACGTTCGTATTGACTAATGTCATATTACACATTAAGGGAGCACCTGATTTTTTTTCCACAAAGAAACTCAATTCCTCTCAGAATAGTTAAGTGCTTAAGATAGTGTCATAAAAAGTGGACCAAAATTCTAAACAAAATATATGTAATACAAAAATGTCCATTTACTTTTCTTTGTGGAATCTGACCCCATGCATCGATATAGACGATTTTATTTTCCCTAATATACTGTGTGATACTTTAGGGTTATTGACCTGTATTGGGCTTTAATGTCAGCCCGAGATCATTATTTACCAGTAAGAACACGAGCTTCCAAGTGCATATTTGGTGAATAACCAATGGCCACTAATAATTATACGTTTCCCCGGAAAATTAAATATTCAGTGCTGAGATGAAAATGAAAAGCACAGAACAGCGTAGATGCAGAATGATAGTCAATTTTATGCAAGTTTTGAAACGGTATTACGACGTGCGAAGTACGGGCGAAGCGAGTTCAAGACCTAATTGATTGAGGGTTTTGTAGGGGGAGGGGGGAGTAGAGAGACTGTGTTGCTACTTTAGTCACGTGAGAATAATTTTTTCCCTACATTTTCTCTACGCACCAGACTGACGCAAATTTAATGGACAAAAATCCTATAATTCTAATCTTAAAACAGAAGAAAACCTGGTATTTTACCCGATGTTAAACGATTTTCTCAACAACTTATGACAACAAATTCCCCCTCCATAAGACGTTATTTTTACTTTCTATACATGAAAATTTCTTTGAGTAGTAACGCCCAGAACAGTGCCCGCCCACTGACCCTAAAACTCGTGACTGTCTGAGGGATGAAAATGGAGATGGCGTTGCAAAGCAGTTAAACATCGATTCATGTGAAAAAGAAAATGCAAGTAATACAAGTCCAGAACTGTAGAAGTGTTGCCAAGTAGCACAGACCTAGATTAACAATCATAACGTTTTTTGGAGGCTAGCTACCATCTGCTTTCGGATCGCCCAAGGCTAGGTCTTGTGGTAGCAATGGGCAGGAATTAATCCACTTACCCCGGGTTCGAATCCGGATTGGAACACTAAAATTGATCTGGAACCGAGCCTTCCGGTTGACAGAGAGTAAAAGGATGAAGAAAAAGTTTGGTTACAAGAAATCTCTAGATCTTATTAAAATTTGAGGGTCTGTCCGAATGCACAGATGTAGCTTTTTAGCTTTATTTAAAATGAAATACATTATAAAAGACCCCATGTAGATTCCAGTGACGATTTTCTTGTCACTCTATGAAGTGCAAGTGCAAATTCCATTCCTTAACTCCTTGGAAATCGAATCCGGATTCAAAAACCATCAAATCTCAGATAGGAGTTCGAATCAGGATTCGAACACGCCCAATCTTGCCTAGTAGGCTAAATAGGCGAAAACGAGGCTGCAAAACAGACGTGAAACACAAAGCGGTCAAGTGACAAATTTCCAGCACCATGCCCAAGACATCAGATTAAGGGAGATTGTTTACTGTTAACTGTAAGTAGGCTAGATCGAAAATTAACGTGTTGTCCAAAAAATACAGAAATATTCAGAGCAAAATGTACATTATTTCAGGCTCAGTCTAGATCTAGACTCTAGACTAGAATAGACTAGACTAGTCTAGACTCGAGTAGATTTTGACTAGTCTAGATGTAGATCTCCAAAGATCTAGACTAGGGCCTTCTCTAACGACAGCACCGAATCCATGACTTGTCTACGACTAAATGAACAATAGCATCGGTGCTGTCATTAGAGATAGCCGACAATAACTTACTGTCAAAATAATCATGGCATTTACCTCATATTTCACTGAGATCTAGACTAGTCTAGTCTTAACGTGGATCATCAGCCTTCTTCGAGCGCAAGCCTCCATTGGTTGGCAGATTTTGAAAAAAAAACAAAACAACAAAACAGTGACGCAACTGTTGGTCTCTATTTCACGAAACAATACAAATGTCGAAATACGGATGAATAGCTCCAACTGCAGATGAAACTCACTTGTAGGCCTATTGGTAACAACAGGATCTGATCACATCAGCAGAGCACGCTGCATCTAGTCCTGGACTGGCCTACAGGCTAGATCGATTGATCTAGTCTAGACTTTAGCTTAACTTCCCTGGCAACACATTCCATTGTGCCGCTTTCTAACCTAGACCCAAATCTAGATTAGGCTTGACTAGTCTAGTGACTCTAGTCTAGATCTGGCTATCTCTAATGACAGCACCGATGCTTCTGTTCCTTTAGTCGTAGACAAGTCACTAGAATTCTGCTAGGTTAGCCTAAATCTTGACTCTAGGTCTTTGTCTCTCATTAGGCATGCAGAATGAAGTCTTAGGCAGTAGCGAGTAATGCGTTTAGATCCGGATCGTTTCTTTTCAGTCATTATGTCTACATATGTAACTACACAAAGAAATAAATAGTGTGCATGAAAAGTGTATAATAAAAAGCGTGTTTATCATGAAAAGCGTATAGCCTAGGCCTACATCATGAAGGCATATATTATTTCGATCTATTGTTGTGCAACATGTCATTGTATCAGTCATTCTAATTATACATGCCAGTCATTAAATGCATCAAAGAATGCAGGATGTGTTACCGGGCTTATCATTTTGAAAGACACCACAAGTAGATTCAATTCTGTTTAATCATAAGCACTCGGACATCATAAAATATTGCGATTTAGAGGGGCTGCCATTATTCAGCGTCTTTTTGAAAAGATAGTGTTTTTGTATGTTACGATTAGGCATAACGTGCTATTATGCAAATAATATGAAGCGAAGTCGACTCTTCCAATATAGGCATGCGACTCTCATACGCAATACTTTCCGCATGCCAAGATCAATATGAGACTTTTAAGATAAAAATTCAGGTACATGAAGCTGTAATAAGTAAACAAATAAACATCTATGATTACTGTAAATCTGATATTTGGTGTAACTTGCAGTTCGCTGTTCGGGCACAAACATTGAACATCTTGATGTCATATTATGTAATTGGCATAAAAATATCAGTTTAAACATTATTTCAGATCTTCAGTTTATTCATTTTTAACAAAGCAATGTTTTGATAAGTCATTTTTGATGGTCATGGGAGGAGATGAATATACTGCTTAAAACTAAACAGAAGGAAACAAGCAAACACAAAACAAAAGAAAAGTAATTAGTGATAATAAATAATGTACACTCTGATACCTTTCAGCTTGATATATGCTTTCAGTAGCACTTTACTGCAGATTATTTTATAATCAGATTAGGACATTCTCAGAGATAAGTGACAGCGTGAATTGTTATTTCAGACATAATTTTTGATATTACACTCAGGCAAACTAGAAATTTATGCATCACATGAATGTGTGGTTTTTCATTGAATGATTGCTGAATTAAAAGTGGGCAAGTTCATCTGATATATTTTGGTATGGATTCTTCGTAAAAAGCATACATGTTTAAAGGCATTCTAGTTTATTTGAACATGTCTTTCAGGATTAATGAATTTTTTTTCCTAGTATTAGATCTATGCAGAGTTTCTTTGTGCCAAAGGACATACATCATCATAACTAATGCACCATTGTGTAGTTTCGGTCACATCTCTCATAAGTCATATCAAGTCCACAGTGAGCTGCAGCTGTTGCATACCAAGGCATGTTTCAGGCAGAATGATCAAAAAAGAAAAGCTGAGATTTTAGACCTGTGGATCTAGTTTATGCCTTGAATATGTTTTGATGTAAAACTCTGGGACAACTCGCTCTAGATTTCACATAGAAGACTATACATCAGTAGAATAAAAAAAGGTGATCCATAAGGTATGGTGATGCCTTTGGCACGTGACTTAATGCTCTTAACCCGAAAATGCTGCATCGACCTCCTTGATTGCAGTAAAATCATAGTTCTTGGAAACACTGGTATTATGTTTGGTAAGCAAAATACATTTTCGGACATTGTGCATAAGCTGATCATGCCCNTATATATATATAGGCGACTAGTCTATAAACATGCATTAAGTCCAAGTATAGGCATTTCGGTGGTACTGTATTTGCTATACATTTTCCTTGAATCACTCACTCAGTTATATTTTGAGTTATTGCCTTGAGACCTAAGACATTTCAGAAGTGTCATTGAATAATAACACAAGAGTTCAACGGAGAACATTAAGTATGTACCTGTCGTTGTTGTTTCCGCGTGGTTATGGCACTGCAGTATGAAATGTTGAAAGAAACATGCATTTCTCTAATCAAATTAAAGGAACACCTAGACTATGCATTGTTGCATGGTTTTAACATGTTACAGGCATCATTACACATTAATAACAGATATTGTAAATGATCGTGTTATAAATTGTCAGGATGGAAGTTATCAGAACCGTAAGAATCAATGAGATACAGGAATAATTATTCAGATATATTAAAGAAGTAAAGGACACATGATCTGCTGACATCAGAGAATTGGCATGAATTTAACGTACCGCATGATTACATCATGTATCTGTAGCTGGAGGTGACATATAGAAAACAGAAATAATGAAATTCAAACCTATAGGATACAAAACCTAATGATGCTATCATGATAAAGTGGAATAAGTAAGTTATACGATTTTTTAGATAGGTTTTTAGTATTATGTGAAACATCACCGACTTATGAACCTTTAACTGAAAGTTACGCACAGTTTCAGGGATATGAAAATCATGGGTATCATGTGATCATGTATTTTATACTTATATGGAAATGAGTTGCATAAGTTTCCCTTTTTACATTCATTAAACATCCTAGATTAGATATCACCAGATAAAATGCTCAGATAGCGTATTCAGGAATGTGATATCAGTAGTTTTGATCACTGGACCCATTTTTACACAAATTCCGTTACATTTAGGTAAAGTAGACAGACGATCAGGTTAAGCAAATGTTCCCGCTCAATTTCAGAAGTTAAAAGTTTCATAAGAAACATTACATATTGATAATATACAGCATATATACAAGAAAATTTGAATTTCGCGAATGTAATAATAGTAATATGGATGCTTTTAAGAATATCTGACCCCACAACTCAAGAATATTTTGCTGTGCGTAGGCCAGGACTACAAATGTTGAGCTTGAATTGCACAGATATTATCATGACCTCTGCTCCTCCTCTCATTCCCATCCTCATGCTCTTGTATAATTAAAGATCTTAAGAATCTTACAATGACAATGTATATTATGTGAGGATAGGTCTTGAGAAAACTCCCCTATCCTTGAGACACAAATAGATCCATATATTACTCTGTACAAAGTGATAGATCTAAGTATATAAAGAGTCGTCTCCCC
>JAWQUT010000151.1:735409-757124 GCA_033807755.1 Ellobium chinense | reverse complement strand
AAAAAAAGTTTGAAATATAACATTTTCAAACCACAACTTAATCTCTCTTTACATTAAAAAAAGAAAAGCAACTAATGTTTTGCTTTCTTATTTAAAAAAAATTCTGTGGACCCTCGGGAGTGGGAAGTATCTTCAGATTACATTCCATTCAAATTTAGACCTAGATTAGTTTAGGGGAGGGCTCGAGGGAGCTGTAAAGTAAAAAAAATGTGGAATATAAGTAATATTTCACAATGAAAGAAAACAGCCGTTATGTTGCAACCTAGTCTTTTCTTTGTTTTTTCGGCCCCTGAACAGCTCAAAACACAACTGCTATTACTTCTGGGATGTAAATTAATAATAATAGAGATGTATAGACTTGCTCGCATTACTTTGATCGTCTTGACCACTTCTTCAACACACTGGGCACAATGTCTTGGAAGTCTGTAGATGAACTCGCTTGACATGTTTCCAAGGACGGTTCTTTCAATGAGGCACCAGTCTCACGCTGACCTATGAGAACAACATAATGCTGTGAACCACCAGACTAAGACAAGGGTTTTCTTTACATTACTCTGTCTGTTCGGCAGTACCAGACTTATGCACAATCGCGTTCAACAAGTATACTTAAAGGAACTTAAGAGCACAGCAGTGGTACATGGCATAGAATATTAACATCTTTTAACACTATACTTAATTTTCCAATTTAAAGTAAGGCCTTTACATCTGTATATCTACAACTAACTTTAGGTTCATACGTATCAAGGACCCGTTGCATTACCGTGTTCTCGCACAAGGACGAACTGTGTTTCACTTTTTTTGTTTGTTCTTAAATCTACCGGTTTTCATCTGCCTCCGTTCGTTCTAACGAAGTTAGACTCAGTCTATTCAAATACAGTAAAACTGGCTAGGCAGGAATGTCTTCGAATAGTTCCCTAACATTATAGCATACTGCTAAACTTCCCCCTTTGAAGACTTTATTTCCTTCCTGTAAAATCACTTGTGCGAGAAGAAACACAGAAATTGTTTCCTATACTGTTACATAAAGGACATTTTCTCAGTTCAAAATTGCTCTTCCACATACCTTTATAACTTTATAATTCTATGGATAATTTATTGCTAGAGGTTCTATCAGTTGTATGAAAATTACAAAAAAAAATCGTATATTATTATATTGTTCACATTTTTAAAGTAAAATCTACAAACCCGATTCCCAACTCAGATTACACAGACACACTGAGGATATCATGACAGTATCTTTGTTTACAAACAAAGTATGTAAGCATCTGTCGATCGCTCTTTATGTTCTTGTATAGTCTGCATGGCATCGTTCTCATGTTAATGTCATTCTCTTCCCGCCAGTTTTGTCTCTAACAAAAAACTTTATCACTTATCCTTTGTATTCGTACCTTCACAAGTTACTGTTTCCGGTGCTGCCCTGAAAGTTTGAATGATCTCTAGAATGTCCTCACGCCTGGCTTTTTTTGCCGCGTTGACAGCCTCCTCGATTTCCTCCTCGCTGTATCCTCCTCTACTAAGAAGAATCTTTACGTTTTGGCAGCATCCAGTTTCAGCGCTTATTTGCAGTGCTGTCTTCCCAGCTTTGTTTTTCTTTCTAGCGTCTGCTTTAGCGTCAAGAAGCAGTTTTATGATAATTTCATTAGTGTTTGGGGCACATGAGAGGAGAGGCGTGTCTCCGTCAATATCAGCTAAATTCACGTCAGCTCCTTGCTCAAGGATGTACTCCACTATGTCTGTGTATCCGTACTGAGCACTCATATTGAGCGCAGTGCTATTATGATTGTTCGTAGCATTAACATTGGCCTTTTTCTTAACCAAAGCCTTGACAATGTCTGTGTGGCCTTTTCTTGCGGCAGTGATCAGAGCTGTCTCGTTTCGTTCTACTTCAGTGAGCTCCAGATTGACTTCATGAAGATCGTGGGCTTCTAAAAGATAATTTACAATATCCGAGTGGCCATAGTGTGCGCTGAGTATCAGTGGTGAAAGGCCAGCGTTGTTTTGTGTGTTCACATTTGCCTTATACTCTAGGAGCAAACGCACTGCCTCTTTATGACCATTGGCAGAACAAGTGTTCAGAGCAGTGTTTCCTTTGTGGTCTTTGGCTTCCATGTTGGCATTATTACTGAGCAGTACTTCCATGCAGTCTGTATATCCGAACTGGGTACAGTACATAAGAGGAGTCCATCCTTCTGCGTTGCACTGGTTAACATTTGCCCCGCTGTCAATAAGTGACTTCACCAAAGCTGAATTACCTTTGTGGGCTGCCATCATAAGCGCTGTTCGTTTTTCATTGTCGACAGCGTTAACTTTTGCTCCATGCTCAATGAGAGCTTCCGCGATGAGGCGATGTCCATTTAATGCTGCAACATGAATGGCACAGTGACCTTCACCATCAACTTTATTTACGTCTGCCTTATGTTTCAACAGTAGATTTACCATGCCTGTGTGTCCGAAGTTGGCACTGAGAGCGAGGGGAGTTATATTCGTATGGTTGGCAGCGTTCACATTGGTTCCTTTATGGATAATTAGCTCCGCTATTCGAATATGTCCTTTCATTGCTGCATTCATAAGGGGACTGTTACCATCTTCATTCGGAATGTTGACAGAGGCTCCATGATGGATCAAAGCTGCAACAGTGTCTGTGCGACCGTTGTTTGCAGCAATATCCAATGCTGTTGATCCTGTGGCACACTGGATGTCAGTAGGAGTGCCCTTTTCTAAAAGGTATCTTACTACTGGGGTGTGTCCGAATTGAGCAGCTAGCATAAGAGCATTCCATCCCTTGCTTTCTTGTGCGTCTATCTGTGATCCATGACGGCGCAAAAGATCAATCACTCGTTCATGGCCGTTATAAGCTGCGTTCATCAAGGCTGTTCGTCCCCCTAAGTTGGACAGTGTAGCGTTTGCCCCAGCCTCAAGCAATGACTGAACGATGCGAAAGTGACCATTCAATGCAGCAAGCATTAAAGGTGTATCGCCATCTTTGTCGGACAAGTCGACATCAGCATTACTTGAGATCAGCGTAATCACGGCTTCAAAGTGTCCGAAAAGAGCACAACATAGCAGCGGAGTTCTGCTATCTTCACCTGTTACATTAACATCCGCTCCAGCATCAATAATAGTCTTCATGATTTCTTGGTCGCCATTAACTGCAGCTTTGAGAAGTACGGGCATTCCTTTTTTCCCTTTCATGTTGATACCAGGGTATGGTCTATCATGGTGGTCTAATAGAAGTTTCACAATTTGTTTGTGGTTGTTTTGCACGGCCATACACAGGGCATTGGCACCTTCATAATTTATTATTTGATCATCAGCTCCATGGTCGAGCAAGGCTTCTGCTATGTTTGTGTGACCTTTTAATGATGCGCACATAAGGGGTGTATCGCCCTCGTTGTCAGCATAGTTGGGTTCAGCGCCAGCCCTAAGGAGTTGTTCCACAATGTATCGGTAGCCACAGAGAGCACTTGAAAATAGTGGTGTGCGTCCATTTTTATCGGCTGTGTTCGGCAGGGCTCCATGCTTGAGAAGTTTTTTCACCACTATGGCCTGCCCTTTTCCTACAGCGGTAGACAGAGGCGTGTCTCCTTGTTTATCTAAACGGTTGATCTCAGCCCCATGTTTAATAAGAATTTTGACGTTTTCAACATGACCATGGCCGGCGGCAATGTGGAGGGCTGTGCCACCAGAAATTTGGGCAGCATTGACTTCAGCATTTTTCTCCACTAACATTTCTACAGTTTCAAATGCATTATGCTGGCAACAGGACATCAGTGGGGTCCACTGTCTTACGTCCTTCGAGTTCACGTCGGCCCCCTTTCGCAGTAAAAAACGCACTGTGTCATGAAGTCCTTCAATCGCAGCAACCAGTATAGCATCATCTCCTCTGTTGTTTCTGATGGTAATATCGGCTCCTTTCTCAACAAGTTCTCTTGCCAGGGCTTCATTATGAGCTACAATAGCATCTAGCAGAGCGCTGTTGCCTTGGTAGTCTCTGAGGTTGATATTGGCTTGTTTCTTAAGTAACAATTGAACCATTCCTGTATGGCCCCCAACACAGGCTATCATCAAGGCTGTGTGGCCTCGTCCATTTTGAATGTCAGGTTCTGCTCCTTGCCCAAGAAGTTCCTCTGCTACTTTAGTTCTGCCCAAGGCTGCACACGTCATCAGAGGTGTGGCGTCTACTTTGGGATCGACTGCATTGATATTCGACCCTCGTTCCTTGAAATGGCGAATCAAGTTGTCATCTTTTACAACAGCATTTCCCAGCTTCAAGTTTTCCAGTAGTGACTTTGCACCCAGAAGCCCCTGCTTTCCTTTTCCCAGTGGGCTGGCGCCACCTTGTCCCAGTTGTTTTTGTAGTTGTTCCAGATTCCTATGAGCCTCTTGTAAAGCTGACAAGTCTATTCCCTCTGCGGCAGCTGACAGCTCTGAAAGGTTTACGCCTTCCATAGCCGATTGCAGTTCTGAAAGGTCTATTCCTCCAAATGCTCCCGGGAAGTTTCCTGCTACCCTCTGTGCTGCTGCAGCTTGGTGCTGCAGATCGTTCCCCATCGTTCTTCTTCTACAACCGCTTCCTTTTGCTTGGATAGTTTAAACTATTTCCTTGGGCATGTCTAAAGAGAAATACATCAGGAGAAGATTATGAAGAAAGTGCTGGCCAAATTGTGGAGAATGGGCAGAAAATTGGCTGAATGTCAGAAGACTAGCTATTAAAAAAAATACGAGTAGCAGTGTTGCAGCTAGTCAAAATGATGCTTATATTGCCGAACTCGGAAGTGAGTTATGAGAATCTGAAGGTGAATGAAGCCATCCGGTAAATTTATTTTTCTTTTCTTGTTACGAAAATCGAGAATAAAATCCCTTTTATACTCAGACGCATTGGTTTCTAGGCCAAATTGTGAATAAAAAGGGATACATTGAGGTGGTTTTTTTTTTTTAAGGTATATTACATGCACATTACAATCATGAATTATAGACATTTAGTAGGAATTGTTCTTTAATTGCGATTTTTTTCAAAAATATTTTGCAATTTACATGGAGTGACCCTCTGCCACTTCAAACAACAATATCTGCGGCCAGAATAATGCTAGGTCAAATATATGTTCACGTATCATAGGTACAAAGATTAAGCTTTTATGTCACACCAGTGACTAGATTCAGCCAAAATAGAAAAAAAAAGACGTAAGTCTCATTTTGACCTCCTGCAAAACAAAGTACTCGTTATTGTTACCTGCATGTACAGTATACAGCTAGGTATTGAATTTAACGTATGGGTTTATTTGTGTGTGTGTGTGTGTGTGTGTGTGTGTGTGTGTGTGTGTGTGTGTGTGTGAGAGAGAGAGAAAGAGAGAGAGAAGAGATTTTTTTTTTTAACATTGCAAAAATCTCTTTCGCATCGTAACCTTTACTGCACTAACTAATTTTGAAATTGGAGCTAATATGGATAACGTCATCGTTCGGAATGAACTTAAAATACTTAAAAAACTGTGTGACGCAGCTGAGCATTCTTTTAAGTTTTTCTTCAGTAGAAGTAAAGCCAATCAGGAGATGTCAGAATAAAGGTAACAGATCCTAGAGGATCTCAAATGAACTTCAGGCTGAGATAAAAAAAAAAACAACTCCTAAAATTAGATTAAAGCGACTAACTTGCGTTTCATAGGGCTCAATTAAGGTTAGTAATCAGTTTATTCTGGTTTAATTTCCCTTAGAAGCCCATACCAGTAGTCGCCTCCCGATTTTAATCTCCGTGGGTTTTTCGCCCTTCAAGCTAAAGCCTATGACACTTAATGTCCGCTTGATTCTCGTCTATTATGATTCGGCCATCTTTGCTGTCTCAACATCTCCATCTGATGCAGAATGCCGTCCATATATATCTGGACTGGTTGTTCTTGCATCTGCTTCGCTTACCGATCTCTTAACTTAATGTTAGAAGAGCCCTTCATAAAATGACGCTGACCAAGCAGTTGGCTGTTAGTTAAGAAAAACTGATACTTATCTAGTATATGAGTGACAAAAATGACGTTTCAAACTGACACCGCAAGAAGACACTGCCATCCTTACCTATATGGTAGGATGTAAGAATTTCGACATTGTAACGTTTTTCAAAACCCTCTCCTCCTGGATATGCGCTTCTAAGAACAAGCTTTTCTTACCCGGACGACACGTTAGACAACTGTTTCTGTTCATAGGCTAGTAAAATGAATAACGATTATATTCGATAAGTCAGTGCTTTTATCAGAATGAACTAGTGATTGTAAAAGACAAGCGGAGGCGACACTTTCAGCGGTGATCTTCGGCATGGATGGAAACAGCCACTGTTTGCAGAAGTTTCCGGTTGCTACTTTGTCTTTTTGAAAACACTGATAAAACACCAATAGGGTGTTTCAGACCGCTGCTCGCTGAAACTGAGTCCTCCAAGCGATCTATTTTTAGCCGCCCCGTCCGAACCGGCGGCTGACTGCTACCTTCATTCATGGGTGAAAGGTCAGATTCGTGCTGCTTTCGATGTTGACTGTTACTACTACTAGTACAGTATTACTGATTAGGCTGCTAGGCGTAACCTAGAAGTTTGTTCAACCAATGCCTCGGAACAAGCATTGCGCTTATAGTACTTGCCACTAGAACATAGGAAATAACATTGTCAAGATCTGGAGAGAGTATTTTTTCTCCTTTTTCCGAAACTTTAGAAATTTCCGAAATACCACTAATTTAAGACCATGCAGTCAAGAACGTTTTGGTAATGGTGATACGCAGTCAAGAACTTTTTGGTACAGGTGCTAAAATCAGCAAAATTTTTACAGAATCCCTGCTAACCAAAAAAAAAAAAAAGTCTATGATTGATGGTTGCAGCAGCTAGTAGTTATTCTGTGCAACGCAGCGCAATATCAGTGAACGAGCAAATGAGTTGGGGAAAACTTCAATAGTTATGTCGGATGTTCTTGCCTAATCTAGACTGTAGACATAGAGAATTATCAAAATAATATATTATATTACCACTCAGAAACGCATACACATTCATCTATCCACAAATCCACAAACATCCCAATACATACACACAGACACGCACACTAAAATATATACACACACACACACACGTGTGCCACGCTCAAACACCTGCACAGTCATGCCCATACATATTACAATAAAATCTCATATAAAACATGCCCTTGGTGTACTTATTATTGAGGTATACTTGATATACTTGTTAATACGTGCCTCATTAATGAAATGATAGAATGATAATGAGTCCGTGCACGTGAAATTCAGTCTTAATACCGAGGTAAGTTACACTTATTAAATGAATCAACACTTAATATCGAGGTTCCTCTACATGTACACATAAGGAGATAAATCAACCTTTATTTACTCTCAAGGGAATATGTTTTATAATGTCTGTTAGTATCAGTATTACCTATTAATCAGCTGCACGTGGGAGAGGAGGAAGGGGAAGTCAAGAAATTAAGTTATATCAATAGGTGTACCTCTTTACTAAGTATGAAATCATATGCGTGAATTCTTAAGTCCTTGATAAGTATAACATATACTTTTTTCATGCACCAAGGGGCATTTGATACAAGAACTTTATTTAATGAAATGATAATTACAAAATTTTTAATAACAAGGTAGGTCTGATCATGGATTCCAGCTTCTAATGCTAAGATTACACAGATCTTTCCCTCTTCCCCGAGCGAAGAAGCCGGTATAGTAATATAGATCTATGGATTACGTTGATTTCGTGAGGATACCCTACAGTAGAACAGTTTGATGAAGTAGATTTTGGTCATTAAAACAATTTTAGCGCCAGGAACTTCATTTTCTCCATGCTCCACACAGAGCTGATCACTAGCCTCGGCCAATGTTATGCACGAATATGCACTTTGACCCCCCAGCCTCGCCAGGTGCCCTCCGACTGATGACGTAGGCGGTTATCGGACTTAGAGCAATCCGAGGTTCACGCAGAAGATCTGAAGAACCCTATACCTTTCAAATAATTGCATGAACTTTCTCCACTGTCCACACAGCGAAAGAATGTAAAAAACTCTGATGAAATTTGGTCCCACGATTCACCCAGATAGTAGAATTTTCAACATCCCTGTTTTCTTGTTTTCGAAACCCTTTGTTTCAGTTTAAACAACCCTTTCCAGGTACGACTTGCAGGGTTTTAGGCATTGAACTTTCAATCCTAGCCTAACATGACAGATAGCAAGTCCACAACTATCTCGTCTGCTGTCAACGCCCGCAAAACCATCACTTCTTGTCTTCGATGGGCTGCCGCTAGTCGAAGTGCAAGGTTATGCCACTTCCGATGATTTTTTACTAGATCTGGTAAACTTGATTTTTTTTAACTTTGCAGAGGAACTGCGAAAAGTGGGAAAATGGGGTGACAAGTGCGAGCCAAAAAAAAAATATAGACTAGATGAATGTTTCATTTTAATAATTTTTATTAATTTTTCTGTGCATTTTACTTTCTTAGACCACTTTTTTTGTGCCGTTTCCTTAAGGGGGGGAAGGAGGCCCTAGGAGGATAAGTGGCCACTGGACAACTGACTAATTTTATTGGGAATTTTATGACTCCTAACTTGATCTGCATTTTCACTGGTCTCCTAGTAGCTCCTCAGTTTCACACGACCACGCGTTGTCTGGCATGGACTGGTTGATTCTTGTGAGTGACCACTTTGACTCTTCCATATTTTGAAGTCTAAAATTTTTTAATAATTTGAAATGATGATTTATTAATTTAAAAATGGTACCGGATGCATTCTATCCTCTCTTTGCCATCATTTCTGTGAAAATGGAAAGGTCTTCAAAGTATCTGTTATTTAGCCCACAGTTTTGTACATTCACATGCGATATTATTCGATAATTGATTCTCTAAGATATGTTTGATTGTTACTTATATTTATAGTGAACTTCGGCTTTATTAGGCATGCAGGCAAATGATAATATTGAACATCATTTATATAAATGGGAAAAAAATACAAGTTACAAGCAACT
This sequence comes from Ellobium chinense, assembly GCA_033807755.1. NCBI lineage: Eukaryota > Metazoa > Mollusca > Gastropoda > Ellobiida > Ellobiidae > Ellobium > Ellobium chinense. Next base: position 748,130 of record JAWQUT010000151.1, on the reverse strand, counting down.
ACTATATAATAGCCTTAACTCAGCTAAACTATTACCCAAAGCACAGACAGACTGGGACAGTTTACGCACTTTCTAAGCAGAGATTCGGAAAACTGTTTTAAGTTTTAAAAAATTAAATTTCTATTCATCTAAAAGTTGCAGTTGGGTGGTCGAATATCGCGACTCTAATGATTCGCGGGAGAATAATTTCGAAAATATGAAACCAACGGCAAAATGCTCCACTCAAATTAAATAACGTCCAAATCCAATCAGAAAAATTGTATTTGTTCCATATAGTTAAGGTTCTTTGCTTTAAAAGTTTGTCATTAGAAAGTGTCTCCCGCCATGTTCATGAGATCGCGACGTCTTTTAAGGCTAATGCTATTGATTTTCTGTTGCATGTAGATCTAGACCTATCCTGTAGCCACATGATAATGGGCTCAAAATTCGACTTTTTTAAAGAAAATCTTCAATATCAATCAAGTTAAGTGAAATAGTTATACAATCGTCCTTCAAAACACACAAAAAAAGACTGCCGGACCAAAATTAGTGACTGAATCAGCTATCAGAAAATGTTGTATAATTTTGACCCTTAACCATGTTTTCTGTACCATCATCTTTTTTTTATTCAGAACTTACTGTGATTCACACGATATCAACAAAAACAACTTGCAGGAACAAAGTTTGTATCGGCGGAGACCGATCAACCGATCAGTACACAGTTTGAGAGAGTCTAGTAAAAAAAAATTGATATTTTTGGCCGTGGTTGCCAGTGGAATGGCAAGAAATCACAATGACAACCCTGGTGCTTCAAGTAGTGTCGGATTTCTACAAGGTATACCGAAATTTCAACAAGAGTATATGTCATAGAAAATTATCTAAAAATACAGTGAATTATGCGGCTACGATATCGTTCGAGAATCAGATCGATAGAAAAAAAGATTCTTCTACCATTGCATTACAGCTGGTAGATGATTTCATCGTGAAAATAAACACAGCAGCGGTTTTACTGGTAGGGTGAAGTAAATGTCGTGAAATAGTCCCATCCTGTCGTAGTGTTGATCGTTTTCATTTTTACTTCCTTAGAAGGGAGCAACGCAAAGACAAATAACGTATAAGGTCTAGGTCTATTCATCAAGAGTTGCCTCCCAGTGCCAATTCCAAGAATTCTGCAGCTTATTTGAAAACTGAGACTTCCAACAGACTACAAATTCTGCAAAGTTGTTGTTGCCTGCTGTCACAGATAAGTTTGTTTAATTCACACCGTTTTACACCTTCTCTGCCTAATTTTTTTTAACGTACTGTCCATATAAGTAATAATTCATAGTGATAGAATCTGAGATTTTTTAACTTTCACCCGTACCATAGACTTAATTGGACCAGCTGTGTATAAAGCGTAATGTGCTTTTATCAAGAACAGCTGGTTCCTTAAGCATGAAGGAAAATCAACCAAAATTAGGCACTATCTTTGCTTACTTACGAAATGGTATGGCAAATGAAAAATTCAGTGATGCAATGCCATTGCAGTGATTCGAACTGAGGGAGAAATATCCACAAATTTGAGTCCGTGCCGTAATACAGCGCGGGAATAAAAGTTGATACAGGAAAGGAGTTATGTCTTTATTATGATGTAGGCCATTAATGTAAATTTAATACATAAACTACGAAGAGCAAAGAAAGTGGGGACGGAGGGAAGGACATGAGGAAAGAAGGGCAGAAAGAAAAAAGGAAAGAAAGAAAGAAAAAAGAAAATATGCTAGAATTGATGGTTAATGCACTCGTCACATCACTTTCCCGCCATTCATGATCTCACATGCAAGTCTGTCTTTCAGTTACAGTGAATATAGACTATGTCGTTCCTTGAGAACTATATGGAGTAGGGAATGTGTCCATTTTCAATAAAAAAATAATTCATTTCATACATGGATATTCTTTTGCGTATAGTTTTGGTTCCACAACAGATTAAATTCCTAAGCATTATAGGCTGTAATAGAATCAGAGTGGTGAAACAATGATATAGGGGTCTATATGTCTGGAAAAAAAATACAGGTTGTTTTCAATCACAGATAATTAAATGGACTTGGAAATATGACTCTCATTAATTTGTCCATAATCATACCTTGTTTTATTCGACACAGAGTGATTCTCTGCACGTTACGCCGACATTGGCATAGACTATTTTAATATGAGACAATATGCTTTTATGTCCTATATCTATCAGTTGTTATATAAGACTAGAGTTTTATTTTTATTTTCTCGAGAAAATCAAGTTTAAGTCGAAAAAGACTTTGCCCTAAGATCTAATTTTTGCAAGTCCTGCGTGACATAATTTGGCAGAGCTTCTGGTTACAGAAGCCTAATCCAATTTCCCTCTTTGAGCCAATAAACTGTTTTCTCTACTGTCACTTGCAAGAAAGTCCACAGTCTCTAGGTCTTCTTTAATTATTTGCAGAATTCAATGAGCTTATTAAAAATGATGCTCAAAATATAGATCTTGCAGTTCGTTTTCGAGCTGCGAACCGATACATGGAAAGGTGTAAACAAACTAAGCAGTTTCCTTAACGACAAGTGCTCCGCAGAGAAGGCCAAACCGGAACCGAAGCGAATGACCCAAACTTCAGGTTTAATTTACAAAATCAGGAGAGAATGTAAAATAATTCGCAGGTAGGTTCACAAATCTAGGGCCCATTCTCCACTAGGCTCTGTTTGCGCTGTGCCTGTTAATATTACACAACCTTTGCGGCCTCTTTGCTGTCTTCCTAACGCATGTAACAACATGTTATTTTCAGCCAATTAGAAGTCTGTATTATAACTGCCCGCGAAAAAAAACGCAGACGTTGTTATAGTTTTGAACGAAACCTCTTTCGCGGACAGTTATAAGTGACAAAAAATGCTTATGTTCTATTTTGACCATTTTTTTCCGCGCTGACGTTCCTGGTTCAAATATCGTATATGAATTCTACAACTGATTGATATTGTTTATCAAACAAAGTAAAGCTTGGTTGCTGCTTAATGAGATGGAGTTAAGTCTTCAAAGTTTTATAAACTTAGTTTTGTTTTCTTTTTTTCTTCCACAATAACACTTTTGGACATACACATGTATGGTTCTTAAAGGACGGTGTGGCTTTTTCTAATAGCCAACATTAGGTTTCAGATTCTGAGATCATTCTGTTATTCACACTATTCATGCGAGTATAGTGGCATATCACACGTGTAAAATAACAGTGCCTAATAAATGTAAAGTGGAAGTTTTGGTAATTAAAAAAAATGATCCACTAACGCTTGTAAGTTACGGCATAAAAAGAGACTTTTCTCGAGAAATTTTATCCCTAGTGGCGATGACGTAAGTCGAAATCCCTAACCAGGATTCACAGTGGGTATGCTCATTTTGTATGCTCGTACACAATGACACTCCAAAACCGCTTAGCATATAGTCTAACCAATATTTTTGAGAAACATATTTTGGAAAACAAGAAATACAGGTAGAACAAACAAAATATGACAACTAGGTGATAAGAACATACCCCTGAGATCGGTTGAAATGACAAATAAAAACCGCTATAACTCACCACAACCATGATGATCTCAATGAAACGAGTGCAAGTTACTAGCCGTAATTTCATTGCTATGATGAAAGTGGGCAGTTCTGCGTACACCAACCGCGTACAAAAGTTGCGTTTAAGCAAAATAAAAATGCATATTCACGTATTTTTTTGTGGGAGTGCGAACCCTTCTAACCCTGACCCCATTCCTATCCTTAACCCTTATGACCATCGAGATCGAATTCCTAACCCTAATGCCCATTTACTGCATCTAGATGAACTATGAAACTAATGCCCATCAATGTGTCCCTAGCCCTAATGCCCAAAAATGTAAAGTGGCCTTTTCGATTATATGTATGCATGTCAACCACACTGTTTTTCTCTGGCATGTTTATTGCAGCCATGCCTGTTGATTGCGTGTTTTTACGTGTCAAGAGACCCGCGTTCGGCAAATATAAGTGGCCTGCAAATGATGGTGTTTCCAGATATCCTTGAAACTGCTATAGCTATAACTGCTTCTGTGTATTTTATATTCTGCGGAGTATACGGCGTAAGAACTACTATCAGTCACAGTTTCATTTTGCTGCCGAATCTCAGACATTTCTTGAAAGTGAAACACTTTTCACTTTCCAGATAAGCTGCACATTTCGTGGAAATGGCCTGAGGAGACGACCATTGAGGTAGAATACGTTGTTCGCCCTCGCGTTGCTCCCCCTTTCAGATGACATAGTGGATTTGTAACACTTAGGCCTAGGCTCTGTTTGCGCTGTGCCTGTTAATATTACACAACCTTTGCGGCCTCTCTTGCAATAAACATCCGGATCAAGCACACAGCCCCTTTGCATACTGGTACAGCTTGAACTTGTAGCGCTGATCATGCAGTGGGTATTATTAGATGAAATATTCATGTTTGAAACTCCCACTGTTAACAATAGCAGAGCTGTTGTTGTGTTTTTGTTGTTGCTGTTGCTACTGGTGATGGCAATAGAAGTATTGATTTCTAATGTGAGATTGTACGAGCGCAGTTTCGTATATAATGGGCTATCCCCGTCGCGTCGGTGACAGTTTCAACAAATATGCGCCTGCTTGGAAAATCAAAAACTTCCTTAACAGCCGCAGCCCTGAATTTGTCGGATCGAGCCCAGAACTTACGGTGGCACTGAGACTAATTTATTGGATTAGTCTAAACAGTATCAGTTTGTGTTAACACTTAAAGAACTGAACACACTGCGTGTGAATTTCTCAGCCAAAGAAACAGTCAGGCACGATATGCCATCAAAACCGTGACCAATCAAACAGCACCGCCATCTTGAAATTTTATAGTCCAGTCGTACACAATAAGTCGTGTTCCCTTATGCTCAGGTCTTGTTAACACAGAGAAATACGGGTTGTATGAGGATATAAACACAATATGAATCATTTGAATTTCAATATATAGAGGTAAATATGAACGAGAAACGATAAGAAAAATAAAATCAAACTGTATTGGAGTTTATGACTCAAGATTCCTGTTGTCCCTCCGGCCTTGTATTTATTCTGTGGTGAGGTTCTTCATATGGTAGGCGGTGGCGGCTCGAGACTCCTTAACTTGCCCGTGGAATTTCCCCTCCTTTCGCCCACTTTTGCTTCAAATAACAATATAAACCTAAATTTAGGCTATGTAAAATCCACTGATGTCATTAGCTGTAACGAAAATACATGGCTAGCGGCTATATTAAATTGGAAACGGAAGAAATGCATTGAAGAGAAAGAATCTCTACGTTTTCTTGGTCTCTACATTCTTTGTGTTTTGTTTGAAATGAATAATAATTTCTCTGCAATATCAGCTAAATTTTACGCGGCACTGCATGGGTTACACTTAATCATTAAGTTAACGTCAAGCCGTTACTGAAAACAGGATCTTGCTAGAGCGATATAATTTGTTGACGAATCACTATGTTTTCAAAATGAAGATAGGTATAATTACGTATGACAGGCTTAAAAATGGCCAACATATTCCGGGATTAGCTCATCTCTATTAAAAATCACCTTACATATAACACTCTGCAGTCAAGGAAATCTGTTGCCAGCAACACACCTTGTAGAAAATGGCCCGACAGGTTGGTGTCATTGATTGGTCCTTGGTTGCTGATGTCGACACATCTGAGAGAGAATTAAAAAGGAAAAGACCTGGCACCCGATGTGGAAGACTTAGAAAGGAAGTATTAGAACAGAAGTTACATCGAATACAAATATCCCAGACTAAATTCTGTCATGTCCTCTTCCTCGGAGTGCGCACTACCGAATGAGATTGCGATGCAATCGGCGGGTGCAGCCTACCAGTACCACAGTGTTAACTAGGACATGCAAAATTCGATCCCGATTTTGTTCCATCCTTCCTTCCCAAATGGAGTCCGGATCTTTGATATTCGATCAGCTCAACTCGGTTCTCTACTGCAGAGTTGCGAGGTTTGTCCCAAAAATCCGTTTCCCTATTCTCTATCTCCGAAAATAATTAGCGGATTTCCTTCAAACTTCACAAGTACAATTATGGAATAAGTTTACTCTCTACACTAAAAATGGTTATTTTAGTATGAGCGAAAATGGAAATATCCGTACTAGTAGACAGGTAGGCGGTGACTTCTGCTCACGCCGTGGATGTCAACGTTATGCAGAATTCATTCTCACATTATGATGTTGGTGTAATCATCAAATTTATGGTCCTTCTAGGGAAAACAACAATGGAAATGCACAATGATCTCTCGGCTGCACTATGGAACAAATGTCTATGTAGTCAAACGGTCAGAAAATAGGAAAGAGAGACGAAAGATGGGCGGATCAATGCCGATGACTCTGAACGTTGTGGGCGCCCTGTCGCATCTGTGTCTGAAGAAAGTGTTGAAAAAGTCAAAGACTGTGAGAGAGATTTCTGAAGAAGTAGATGTACCAAAATTTACAGTGCATAGAATCCTGACTGAGAATCTTGGCAAGAAAAAGCTGTATGCAAAATGGCTGCCCCATCTCCTGACAGACGAGCAAAAAGAGAACCGTATGCGTTGCGCTCAAGGTTTCTTGCAACGAGTTGAAGCAGAAGGGAATGCCTTTCTCAGCAGGATCATTACAGCTGACGAAACATGGGTATTCCTGGGATCCTGAGCTGAAGAAACTTCTACCTATTCCTAAAGATGAAGGAACACCTGAGAGGGAGGCGATTTGAAGACGAAGATGAGATTGTGTGGGAGACAAATGCTGCCCTCAGACAAGTGAGCAGTGAAGAAACGGTGACCTGCTTTGAAAGCTGGCTACATCAGAAGAAAAAATGTGTTGACAATGTTGGATCCTACGTTGCATAGACCTAGTGTTGTTGTATATTTGTGGAAATTTTGGTGAGTATGAATTGAAAACTGTGATTTACAGAGTAGGGAAACGGACTTTTGGGACACACCCCGTACTTACTCTTCAAAGTAAAAATTCAGAAATTGCAGAATAGCCCCCATACTTAGACCAGATAACCAGTACACAGACTAGTAATTATTCAATTTTGCCCTCTTCTTAGAGTCAATTAAGAGTCAGATTCAATAGAGAAATGCGATGAAACGCATTTACAACGATGACTTGCATTGTGACTGACTCCTGCATATTCTGCATGCTTGCAAACTCACTAAGAGGATTAAGAGGAAGGGGAGCCTAGAGACGCTGCCCCACTCCCCCTTTCCTCCATCCCCTTTGCCATGCCCCGACTGCACACACACAAATTCTGCTTCATTACTAAGGCATATGTTTTGCCTGTGGTAGTGTATGTGACCTTTGATTCTCAACGTAGGAGCGGTTCTTCTAATTTAGGTATCGGTGTCTTGCGACTATACAAGAATAGCTAATCGATTCTATCGATATCGAGGCCACGCATTCTCGGAACCAACGACTTGTAAGAAGCCCATCAATAGGCTCCCTTGGATACATGACATCAGCAATAAGCCCACCAATGGAAAACAGATATATATATATCCCACCATGTCGAGTGGCCTTAACCACCAACCATATGCGAGAGACGCTACAATACAAGTACAAACATGTTGTGTTGACAACACTTGATAAAAATACCTCTTTTGTATCCCAAAATATTAATGGAAATTCCTGATACATGTTTCGTGTGTCCGGGAGTGGGGGCGAGGGAAAATAGGAGTCCTCATAGCAGTAAACACGCCACTCATTATTGATCATTATGTCTTTTTGTTTTTCACACTGACTTTTAAGACAGATTGTAAGAGGGGCTGGAGCGACATGGTAAGGCTATTGCAAAGATTAAAGTGACAAGACGGGTCGCTCTGCACTAGACGTCTATCACCCTTTTGAAATAGGTATCCATAGTTTACTTTAGGCGTCCCCTGGTGGAGGAGAATTAATTACTTCCTTTTCTAAATTTTCGCATACAATTCCTCTCTAATACTGTGGCCCAATGCATAATCCAGTGCGGTAACCACGGGAATTTCCCACGGTAATAGTAGTGTTCACCATAGTTAATGCAAAGCACAAATCAGTGCAAGGAATATGTAATGTAATTATTTTGGGCCATGGTCGCTCCTTTCATTTCGAGACATCCTAAAATAACCATCATGGGGCGCTGTCAAGAAATACCATAAATTGTTGATGCAAATAATACAGACTACGAATACATCAATTTGCAATTCTAGTAACTATAAAACTGGTCGCTTCTCTCCATTGTGAGCATGGTACAATAAGCATCATGCTACTGTTGCATGCAATGGCGTTGGATGTCGTCCACCTTTACAATTTGAAGTAATGCAAAATTGACGCAAGTAATGTAGTATATCGTATTTATAGCACACCTTTTACATTTCAGAACTGAGCTGCCATCACAAAGGAATAAGAACGTCATCCTGCTGCACGACAATGCCACCTCACACATGGTCAACCGGACAAAAGAATGGTTCAAGTGAAAAGGTTTGGAGTTGTATCACATAGTCGTAGTCTTGACTTAGCTCCTTCAGAGTATCATCTGTGTAAGTCCTTCAAACGATATTTAACTGAGATTCCTTTCAAGTCTGACAACACAGTTATTGCAGATGTGCTAGAGTGGCAACAATGGCGTGACGGCGAAGTCTACGAGGAATGTTTTTAATTTAAGCAAAGACGTACCGATGAGACGAGTATAGCAATCTTGGTGGCGACTATCTAGGGATACAGCAGAGTAGTGCAGGTAACCTACCCACAATGTTTTACTTATTTCATAATAAACATGTTGCATTAGTAAATGTGCCTACCTTACTTTTCGGAGATCCCTCGTAGAATAGGCCTACATGAACAACAGTTTGCAACCACTGCGGTAAACGATGATCGCGTTTCAGCCTACTGCTGGGAAGTGTTTTCAGTTTCAGTTTCCTGTGAGATGTATGGAAGTAGTGGGACTGGCAGTGCCTTGCTCAGTGCTGTAAATTACAAAGCAGTCCGTCATTGCATTATTGAATCAGCTGTGAATGAATCACACAGTAATGCGTGCTGATTTAACTACCTAGACGATTAATTGTCTTTCGGTTTTGCCATAGTACCGTACTGGATTGGTTTAGTGCTGATTTATTATCAAACCTAAAGAGGAGAATAAATGGGGCATCTTATTTCCTTTCGTATTTATGGTACTTTAGTTAGGCTTAACGGTTTTCGTTTTAACCCCTCATCCACTGTATATTATATTTTGCTTTTGGCAAGATTCTTTTTGCAGCACATCAAAATCGATATTCGAGCTGTTTTACGTTAAAATTACTCTCATGGCAGTGAGAGAAACATTAAATTTTAAGATATTTTAACTACTAAAATATTCTTCATCTTTGCTGCTAAGAAGGGGGAAGGGGGGATTTGTATACACTAACAACAAAAATACAGCTTATTAATACCATTAATAGTCTATCTCTTGAAATGTCATTCAGGTTGGCCTGTCCTTGCTTTGCTTACCGTAAGCAGCTTACGTAAGGAATATAAGCATACACACAGCAAATCCTTTTTTTAGACTTCACGACGGAAAAATACAAAGGGGTGGGTTGGAGTGGAAAATAATTTTATATCATGTTAACAGTTCACAGTCAAAAGACGCCATCTCAGAGCAGAATACTTTGCCTGTTGCCACTATAACAAATCGAGGGTATATGATAATGCTGCATTGGGCCTATATTCATTCCGTGCAAGTTTTTTTTTTTTTTTAAGAAACACGTTACCCAACGAGGTTCCTTATTATAGAGTAGTGTGTGGTTTTAGGAAATAAATCTACCGTCGGGATATGCCCCTTAAATGCACCTGGGTGCCTCAACTGAAAAGGTTTGGAAGTGAACTAGGCTATGGTCTGTTTCATGAGGAAAATAAATCGATATTCTGGAATAGTTTTTAACGCTTCGGTGCACATGCTTATATTTGTCATGTACACAACATGTTAGTGAATAAAATAGACTAGTCATACGAAGCAGTAAAAATTAAATTATAAAGTTTATCTACATTCACTAAATAGTATAGTTACTGATTGCAACAATAACGGTCTAGTGTGACATATATGTGCCCCAAAAAAGTGAACCTCCGGTCGAAATGTAATATTACAGATGGACTCCTAATCTAAGTTTAATACTACATATGGACTTTTTAGTCCAAATATAATGTTTTGGATGAACCTCCCTCCCCACCCACCTTATCCCCACTATACACACACCTTTCATTAGTTTTGGATCCAGGCGGGTAGCGTTTATGTAATCTATGAATCTGACATTTCCGATATATTGTCGCATTTCTCCAATATAATGTAACTAATCTGAAATGTTCTGTAAAATTTTCAAACATCACAATTATATTATTTCAGCCACAAGTTATTTACAAGCATTAACCACGGTTAGCTTGTTTTTCTCGCCGAAAATCTGAAGGTCCATACACTTGTCTCACAGATTCAGTGTTCCCATTATGCACAGTGTATTGTGTCTAAGAGAATCTATTATAAGAATGGTGGCAGGTAATCTGAGGGGAATCTAGATTACCCACTGTGGTGACTATTGTTATTGTCTTTTTGCTCAAGAGCGGCAAGGTCCTTTCCGTGAATGGCTTCCCGGGTTTTCTCAGCGTCGCCAGAAATGGCTCCCAAATAACTGACAGGGTCTTTGGCTTGTTTTGGCTCCAGAGGACTTTATATCAAAATGAACTGATTTTCTAGGCAAAAAAGTATTTATACTTTTCTCAAACTGTTTGGTATTTCAAGTGTCACAGCTTCCGTCGTAAGTGGAACAATGGGCACTTATTATAGAACGATTCCAAAACTGCATCCATTTAACAGTCATTCCTTAGGCTCTAATGTATGCAAAACGGTTGATGGCAATTATAATACCCGTGAATAGCCAGTACCAGAGCAGTTTGTAGGAAATGTCATGTCTTATTTTGACGATTTCTGACAGCTGCTAGCTGGTTGGAAGGAAGTACTAGATCTATTACCCCAAAAAATTACCCTCGCTACGGCCGCATTAAAACCCCTCCCATGACTCATATATTTCGTAGTTTTTGTGGTTTTTTTCTTTGTNNNNGGGGGGGGGGGGGCCGGGGGGAGGGGCAGATGATATGATCCAAACGTAAATGAATATGAACAGCTGGAAAATATAAATTCTCACGCAAAAATAGCGCGTGCTCGGCTGTCTCAAATTAAGCAAAATATGGAATACCATAATATCAGTGAGTAGATCTAGATTGTGGTTCTTAAGTAGATCTATCAAAACTACACTCACTTCGATTAACCTTTCGCATGTAGATCTGTGGTCATCTGTGTTCACGCACAGTATAATCCACTGCAAAATCGTAAGATCGAAAGGAACATTTTTTCACCAATTATGAAGAGACCTAGACATTCAGCCTTTGAACTAGCACGAATAAATCTATATACGCAGTCTTTTTATTAGGATGAAGAGATCTGGATGTGCAGCCTTTTCACTAGCACTAAGAGATCTAGACATGTAATCTTTTCACTAGCACGAACACATCTAGACATACATGCAGTCTTTTCACTAGCACGACCAGATCTAGGCATGGGCCTTTTCACTGAACGAATAGATCTAGATACGCAAACATTTCACTAGCACAAACAGATCTGGACATGCAACCTTTTCTCTGTCACCAAGAGACCTCGACATGCAAACTTTTTATTTCTATGAAGTAATTTAAAACGTGCAACCTTTTCATTAGAACGAAGAGACTTAAACATGCAACCTTTTTGTCACTAACATGAGGAGATATGCATCCTTTTCACAAAAAATGAAGAAGACATACAACCCTTTTTACTCACGAAGAGACCTAGACATGAAAACTTTTAATGACACGACAAACTATATATGCAACCTTTCACTAGCACGAGGATGCCCAGAATTGCAGCTTTTTCACTAATACGAAGAGACCTGCAGCCTTTCATTAACATTAGGGAATCTAAACATGCAAGCTTTTCAATAACGCGAGGATATATAGACGCGCAATCTTTTCACTACACAAAGAACTAAACATGCAGCCTTTTCACTGACAAGAAGAGACATTGAGATGCAGCCATTTCACTTATACGAAGAGACCTAGACATGCAACCTTTTCGATAACACGAAGAGACCTAGACATGCAAGCTTTTTGATAACAATACATGGAGAGACCTAGACATGCAACCTTTTCGATAACACGAAGAGACCTAGACATGCAACCTTTTCGATAACACGAAGAGACATAGACATGCAGCCTATTCAGTAATACGAAGAGACGTAGACATCCAACCTTTTCGATAACACGAAGAAGACCTGCAACCTTTTCATAATATGAGGAAACCTAATCTCATTTCTCATATCATATACTGTAGTATTAATATTTGTCTGTAACAACATCTATCTAGAAAAATAATGTTCAGTTAGCCTGAACACTTTACACATTAAATGTTACAATAATCATAGTGTTAACGTTCAGGTAGAAAACTGTAAAGTCACCACCTTTTCTCACAGTCGTATATTAATTCATCATTAAGAGACGAGATTACTCGAATTCTTGACAGGAACGAGATATCGTAATTTTACTAAACAGTCCCAACGACAACAAAGTAATTAAACTAGAGCATGCAAGTGTCCTTTTTTAAACCCCCTCATCTCACGTCACTGTATTTTTGTTACTGTTTTACTGCATCTGAACTTGTATATATATATATATATATATATATATAT
>JAWQUT010000151.1:638549-729151 GCA_033807755.1 Ellobium chinense | reverse complement strand
TCGCCCGCTTTTCATTCACACTCTGCCATATAGATCTATACATGTTTAATTAAGATTTCTTTAACTTTGCTACGGGCAGGAAATATATTAATCACAATCAGTGGTCTAGAACTAGTTCTGATTCATTCATTGAACCTGCTATCTAAACTAGACTCTGAGCTAGAGGCACAGTCTTAGACATCTAATTTCTAAATTATAATGGGAACGGACAGAAATTATTGTAAATCTAGATCTAGATTAAATGTATTTTTACCTCGCCTTTCAGTCACAGGATAGACGACTGCCTTCCTCATCTCCGCCTTCGCTCGGGATTTGATAGAGAAGTTTCAAACATTTAGTCCAATCTCAGGTTGTTAAAGGCTATATCAGTAATAAACACGTCTTTAACCGTCCAAGACCCATCAGTAACAATACAGTTAAATAAACAATTTTTATTGATATAATTGGATACACTGAGATGATAGCTGGCATTATATGGTATGTTGGTTCTGTGAGGAATTATGTTTCTATTATGGCATATCTTCATAATGTACGGGCACTCCGAATTCTGTGTGAAATATAGCACCATAGCTCTTATGAAGTAAAATAATGTATGTTGTTTAATATGTGTTAGAGGTGTAGGTTTTGTCGATGGCATAGGCATGATTTAAGGACTCTGTGTACTCCAAAATCCTCGCATTGGAATTTTTTTTCAGCACCATTAGTGCTCTCTGAATAGAAACATACGCCGGTTCCACCATTGTTTAGATTTTGACTTCCCGGATCATGTGACCAATCGCTGCGCGAGGGGGAGATTAAAAACGAGTCCATTTGATGACTGAGAATGAGGAACAATAAACTGATGTGTCCTAAATAGTTTTCAGTAGATGAGGCTGGGGATGCGAACTGCGGTGTCAGTGGCTCGTTATTGGCCATAGCATCAAAGAAATTCGCCGCCTGTCTATCGCATAAACGAAGTAACATTTTATTTAACTGATATCTCTTCGGTTTACAATGCCAGCGCAATAAGGTGACATATTTCGCTCCTACCGCCGTCAGACCGATCGTGGAAACAAATCACAACCACCCTTCAAGTCATTCAGCACCTACACTTTAAATCATGTGCCCACCGAAGAAGCCAGAAACTAGCTCATTTTGCTTCTAAATGCGAAAGTCGAGAACCCAGCAGCGAGTTTTATGAGTGACAGGTGGCGATTCATCGCTTTGTGGATTGCACAGTGGGTCTGGCCTCCGATGTCCAGCCCTTCCACTACTGCGAATCACGATGGGTCAGTTTTTGGCGGAATGTTCTGAGCGACTCTGGGGATGCGTTTCATCGGCAGTGATCTCCATTGCATAACTCTGACACTATGTTAAGCCTAGATCTTTTAATTTCTGAGATGAGCTCCAAAGCTTGTTTTTGTTGTTAACATTTTTTTTTAAAAAATACCTAAGTACAAGATTTGTGTCTGGTTGAGAGATAAAGTCTTTCGTAATCTTGCATTTTTCCATGGTCGTGGTTCTTTGTCATTACAGTGTAAGAAAAAGCCACATCTCCCAACACTTTCATCTTGAAAGTATAATTCTCATGACACTCTTGCCGCCACCCCACATCTGCCAAAAGGAAAAAAAAATGAGAACCAGTCTAGCCTCAAATCGCTGCTAGCTTTGTAAATAGTAATATTCGGTTATTTAAGAGCAGCCATTACATTAACGATAGCAAGAACAGTTCTTTTACAAAAAGAAATTTGAAGATTTATTGTAATTAATAAAGTGATATTCCATACTGAAGATGGGACAGATTAATTTCCTGCATGGTGTGTATGATTTTGCCAAACAAAAGTCATGATGCGTTTGTTTTGTCCTAAACCGCTGTTTAGTTGCCTAAAATAACTCAAATTAAGATATTCAATGTCCTGCTTTGTTTTGGCGCAAAAGAAATGAAATGACTCCTTTATTTCTCCTAGAATATGCACCGTCTGTATTGACGCATACAGTTATATTCGACATAAATGGTTTTGGAGTAAAATGAGAACCTTCCTATGACTTATGAGTGAAAGGACTCGATTCCTTACATAATATTTACGATCTGAAATAATTGGACTCATACATGATGTCGTCGGAATCGTTTTAAAGAAACCTGAAATATTTGTGGGATACGACCTTCTACGTTAGTACGGACCAATAGGAAGTACCTAGTGCCTGTTTTAAAGAACGGAGGTGCATGCTGGCTGTATAAGCCCTTGGCCTGAAAAATCCAGTACAGTTGTCTCATAAGTTTTCGACGTACACCCTTTAATAGTGAAATTTCTCAAAGTCCACGGAAGTCTTCCCTTCAGGTTTATTCTAACTGGTCGTGGAATGTTTTAATATCTGTATTCTACTTACGTAATAAGGCCATTTAATAATTTGCCATTTGATTTCATTTTAGTGAGCAGAATTTTGTTGCCAGATTTTGGATGACCGAAAATGAATGTACTGCATGTCATAAAGCCCACATTTAATACTTTTAAAGTTAAAAAAAGAAGGTTATTTTCTATTAATATTATTTTGAAGAATCGCACTTTCACATGAAATAATTAGAAGCTGAAAAAGTATAATCCCTTTTCTTTATTCTTGACCAGATCAGCTCGTAGTGGCCAAGACTGGCGGCTTTGCTTTCAGGATGCAAGTTAAAGATTGTGTGTTTAGTGCTGTTTAGTGTAATCCCGAGGCTTCTCCACATTCGTTCTTCAACGATGGCCGGGTCTAGTGCTGTGAACTCTGGTCTTCTCTACACGCCTTCATCAACGATGGCTCGGTCTAGTGCTGCAATCTGTGGTCTTCTCTACAAGCCTTCAGTGATGGCTCGGTCTAGTCCTGTAATCTCAAGTCTTCACTATGAGCCACCATCAAAGATGGCTTGGTCTAATGCTCTAACCTCAAGTCTTATCTACAAAACTCCTTCAGTGATGGTCCGGCTTAGTGGTTTCATCCCCAGCCTCGTCCATAGTCCTCATTCAACGGCGGTCCATTCTGAAGGCCCAGTTCCCAGTTGTATCCACTCACATTTCAGTGAGACTGGCAGTCCAATCTAGAGCTTTAATCTCCAATCGTTTCCACGCTCTTCCTGCCACGACCATCTCGCCTGAAGGTCTAATCTCCGATCTGGTCCATACTCCCTCAACCATGACCTCGGCTAGTAGTCTAACTTCGAGCGTTTTCCACGTCCCTCTTTCAACAAGGCCCCATCGCAGCAGCCTCATTTTTATTTGCAAGCAACATTTAATAATGGTACAATCATACAAAAAAGTTTGCAACAAACGGCTGGCAAAGAGGTAGTTTGGGATTTCTCATTCAAGCACGGCACAGTGTATTAGATATGCGTGAGGTCATTGAAGAAAAGCCATCTGTGGAACCAGCTATTGGACTAAAAGCCCGGCTGCTGTGCGCCGATGAGAAAGAAAAAAAGCCCACTGGCAAGAAACAGTCGGAAGTTGTGGTATTTTATGAAGATCTGCTTAATCCAGCAAAGAGTCGTGAGTGGCAGGTAAAACCTCGGAATAAAAAAAAACAAAACGAGAAGAGAAGCCTTCGTGAGCAGTGCGTCTAGCTCGTCTGCTAATAGTCCCATTCACAAAAAGGGCAGTGAAAGCAGCCCACGTGGCAACACATCCCATGGAAACGCAATCGCTGAGCCGCCTGCCAGAAATCACGTCCGTGAACAGAAGGATAAAGACGGTATCCTCTATCGCAAAACATCCCACGAAAACCTACTTGCTGAGACCGTGACACGTGCTTTGATAAAGTTTTCAAGTGATTTAGGCGTGAACGACACGATGACAAGGGTTGCAACATTAAATTATGATGCCAATTTCACAACAGCAAAAACTGCTGCTGTTGCAACACCTAACTACGTAGCAAGCATGACTATCACTATCGAAACTGTAAACAGAAAAAGAACGAGTGACACAAAGTGACACTGAAAACTGAAACAAGGCAACTCATGGGTCAGGAAGAGACACTAACTCACCTGGTTGTGAAATCTGGTGCGCAGCGTCTAAATAGTCTCCAGATAATTTAGGTAGGCCTATCTCTGATGACTGTCCCCAAATGGTCTTTACTGATACATTTTTTAACATAAGGAACAGCGGTGTAATATGGCCAGAATTCACCAAGACATATCTAGATACCGGGGCAGACAAAAAATGGGGTGGTAAATTCAAATGAAAAGACCCTATCTTTAGAGCAAGGAGTTATATGCACAGCTTCACAATATTATGTTTATCTTTCGCTCAGTCTTCTCAACATGTGTATGTCTAGCTATATTACGAGGTGGCTGCAGTCATTATTATCTGTTGTCGTGTTCAGCGACCCACGACTGTGTAATTCATCCAAGGAACTAGTCATTGCCTTCAACGCAATCGAAGGCTTCAAGTCATTACTTTTCTTTATCAACAGAGTCTTCAGACTGCACATGGGGCAGACAAAGATCACCTGGACTTCTCCTTATGCCGTGTTTTTTTGCAATTATGTTTTGTGGGTTTCCGATAGCGTCGGCAGGATGAGCCTTATTCTGAACGCTATTATCACCCTGGACAGATTCGTCGCCTTGGCTTTCCCCCTCAAGACAATGAGCAGGAAACTCATCACCCTTTGATAACCGTGGCTGCCGTCGTATTGTCAATGTTGGCCTTCCAAACGTCTTCGGTAATCATCTATCAGACCATGATAACGCCAAAGCTCAACTACTCAGATGAATTCCAGGAATACGAAATTGTTCCCATGCTCGCCCTTGTTAGCCCCGCAGGCTTCGAGACGTACAAAAAGTGTCTTGTTGTTGCGGTTGCCTGTTTCACTACCTTCCTCTGGGCATCACGCTGATCTTCAACACGTTGACAATAATCTTTGTGGTGCGTCATGGAAAACTGAAATGCGACATAAATTGACATGAACCGCAAATGCGCCAGCAGCTTCGGAGAAAACTGTCAAACATGATGTTGGTCGTCTCCTGTCTGGTGTTTGCTGTTGTAGTCGCCGCCAAGCCGCTTGTGTACATCATAACAGGTTTTCTTCCCGAATTTGGTCAAGCCAGACCTGAGTTTTACCTGTATTTACTTGTGATGGAAGTTGCTATGTTTCTTGACAACATGTCTCCCATAGTGAATCTGATTTCATATTTCATCTTGAGTTCGGCGTTCAGAAAACACTTGCTGCACACGTTTGTGCCCCAGTACACCCTGAACAGATTCAATATATCGTCGGTCTTCGCATAGGACCGACCAAGTTAAAAAATGACGTATAGTCAGCCTGGCCAGTTATATGCGAAGACCTTCGATATGTAAGTCCTGAGTATTTCATGCAAAAATTTAAGATCCAAAGGATTTAAAACGCATGTACATTTCAGGATCACATCTGAAAAAATTGGTTATAGACTGGGCCTTTAATTCAGAAGTCATTGTCAGAATAGTTTCGAGATGCCACATTTTATTTGAATCATATACACGCCAGTCCGTAGTCACAAAGGGTTTCCACACACGCGCACTATGTCGTTAGTTGCAGACCGTAAAGGTTATTGAAGCTGGTAAAAATCTTATACATTTTACATGTATCATGAGCCCAGACAAATCATTCTTCTCTTTTTATGTAGACACAAAACTTCATTGACTGTTATTTTGTATATTATTCAATTTTTCATTGATCATCATTAAATACTTTAATCTATTATTAAATCATTCAGCTCTTCCCCTGATGCACATTTTTCATTTTTTTTCTCATCTGTGCGCAAGAATGGCTAGTGATCTACTGACAAAAAAAAATGTTGTCGCCGCCATGCCCGTTGTTGTTGCTGTTGTTGTTGTTGTTGTTGTTGTTGTTGTTGTTGTTGTTGTTGTCGTTTGTTGTTGTTAAATTAAAGTCTCCGTGAAAAAAACATTAAGAGTTCAGATAGCTATTTCATAATCGTGAAGCGTCATTGATTAGTGATACAATAGGCCTATTGTCTGTTTAAAATATCGTCCGTCACGAAATAGAGGTGCGTGGGTTTGTATCATGATCACAATGTTTATAACATTGTAACTTATTGTTAAGTAGGGCAAGGTAAGCCAGTTACCTTTCAGGATAAATAAAACACCTATTTTGACTTTATCGAAATTACAGTAGATGCTTCTTCAAATGTTGCATGCCATGCTTTTATGGTCCATCGCCTTATCAGGTCTGTATTTGTCTAAACCACACTGATCTGCACAGGCTCATTACAGAGGAGTGGAACAGGAAACCCGTTACAGCTGAGCCTTATCCGACCGTTCCCATTACCAGAGAATAGAGTATAGACTAGCATTCCAGGCATAAGGATTTTTTTTTTCCTGGAAGGCGAGTTTTAACCGCCATAATGGGTCCCAAATTAGTCAAACTATAATTTGAATGCTTTTATCAATATGTAAACATGTTGGCATGTAGAAAGCTTATCACACCTATTAAAAAAAAGGTCGTCTTGTGTCATTGTGCTCAAATAGATGGTTATGTGATAACTTTCAAAAATCACCTTCTTTTTTCTGAGATAAGAATAATACGAATACAGTGCAGCACATCTAATACGAACGCGCTTAATACGTAAACAGGGTATGTATATGGTTAATACGTACTTCCGTTAGTAAGTACACTTTTGGGCCTTCCCAAGGTGTATCCATTATCGTACTCCACTGTAGTCGGTACTGGAGTATTACTTCGTACAAATGAGGCTTGGTAAAAAGAGTGCAATTACATCCACCTATTTCTCTTGCTAGAATGTCACTTTGAAATCAGAAACCATTTCAGATTGCTAAGGTGGATATAGGGCATTTTTTCATTTTTTTTTTTTTGGAGTTAGCTCCCTTAGACCGACAGTTATCAACCTGGAATCACTCTTGTATGTGTGTGTGTGCGCGCTAACCTATATTGTATTAGTTTTCTGAGCTGCCCCTTGGACCCAGATCCTCAGGGCCAACCGGCCTCATATCATAAGTTCGTTATACTAAACATATAGCGAGGCCATNAAAAAAAAGTCCCAACAGAAATATTAAAACTTTGATGTATCTAAGTATATCATGAAAGATTGCACCCATCCCCTCACGCCCCAAATTAACATCTCAGGCTGAGCAAGACCAATCAAATGTAAAGAGAGAGATACCGCCGTTCATTCCTGCCATCAGTTATTCGCTTGCTATGATGTATCTTTGGACTAAGTGTGTGTGTGTGTGTGTGTGTGTGTGTTTGTGTGTGTGTGTGTGTGTGTGTGTGTGTGTGTGTGTGTGCATGTGCGTATATGTGTGGGTGTGTGTGTGTGGATGAGTGGGTGTGTATGTGGTCTGAGTTTAAGGTATTAAGTTGTTAACCTATTATGTACAAAGGTAAACAAGACAATCTGCCACTAAGGACAATAAAATCATGTCTTATTTGTCTTAGACGGAACATTTGTTTGTGTTAGGATTGATCCATTAAAAAATAGAAAAAAAAATGCTTCTGTTTTAATTTTGAAAAGAGTTACTTTGCGCAGAATTGCGCAATGTGTTCACTGCTCGGCACCAAAGTCATTTTCAGATAAGAGAAAACCATTGTTTGCCACACTTTTTATAAAAGATCAATGGGAGATCATTTATCCATGGATGGCAGCGCATCACTTTTTATATTATTATGTGAATTTTCGAGAATGGTTTGGGAGTATTCACTTCGTTATTGACCAGTAACGTAACAGAGGGACTTGTTAGGGCAGAAAGAAGAACACGCGATGAGTCACTTATTCAGTGATCGTACCAGTCATTGATGACACTTAATGCTCATGGAGTACGGGAGACGGGGGTGGGGATGAGAAGAGCAATGATCTGTTGAAACAGAAAGTGATACTTTTTGCTCTACGAAGTATAAGGAACGGGACAGAACCATTGTTTGAACATTCGAATTTAGCGACAATGTTAGGCACACCCGAAGAAAAAGAAGACAAAAAAGAATAACTGTAATAGGTTTTGAAATATAGACATCATTACCTCTATCATTCTCGAATTTCCGTTGGTTTGGGTTTTTTTATTATTATTTTATAACCTAACGGAAAGATCAAGTTTCAACTGATGTAATTAATTTTCTTTCATTCATTCTTTCCTCCTCTATCTGAACTCTTGGAAATTATAATGTTCAGTAACTTTTAGAACGAATATCTAAATAAAGAATGGGGTTTTTGGTTTCGAAAAACGACTAGGTCCGTCAGAATAGATATCCTAATTAAGGAGAAGGGAGGGGAGGGAGGATCTGCGGCCATCTTAAGCTCCTCATGTTCACGTTACTACTATTTCTGAAGGGTAGATTTCCCAATATCATGAGATCTGAAAAGTCTTCCTCAGAACACTGTGCGGTACAGTACAATCAAATCGCTCACATCTTTCGGAAGCGTATCAAGAAAAGTTATCATTAAAAGAAACTTCGATTATCAAGTGATTTGGAACTATGAAGAAAGTACACTATTCCATTGACGTTACACCCGAACAGATTTGTCATGAAAAATTTTTATACGTAATCGGCTGCATTCCGAAATAGTTGCCAACAGTTCTGTTGAGATGGTGAAAACTGTATTATCTGCTTACTACCGAATCCGACCAACCGAACAACTGGATTTCAAAATTTATTGAAAAAAAACAACAACAACAAACAAACAAAAACCCAGACCGCATTGTGCTATGTGGGCACAATTCACAAATGACGGGATAGATGAAACATCAGACAAAACTCTGTACTCTGTCAGTCATACATAATCAAAATCAACCAACCAGTTCATCAGTCCTCCATTAATTAATCTGGCAAGCAAGCAACTAATCACAGTGAATCAACCACTCGGTCAACTAACTAACTAACCAATCAATTATTCAGTCAATCAGAGGGAAGATGACTAGTGTGAGATGAGAGGTAACCTGATACAAAACATAGAAAGGCACACCATCGAATAGTGAGACCAACTATTTAGCACGACATGGCAGTAGGATAGCTGGCAGACAAGCGCTCAGAATACTCAGATAAACGGACATACAGGCAATTATCAGGCATGCAGACAGATCAAGAGACAGTGGAAAATGACATACTGTATAAACAAAGTAACAAACACGTATCTGTCACTTGTGCGGGCAGGTTCTGAGCTCCATAAGATAAGCATCAAACAAAGGCTTCGTTCTCATAATTCGATCACAGAAACGAGTCACGTTAAAAAGGTTAGATCTAGACCTAGGTAAACATTGCTCTCTTTTTGGACGAATGTCTTTGGTGGCCTACACTCTACGTAAATTATCTGAAGTGGTTTTTAGCCATATAATAAATTTTCTCATAATTTTGTATTTGTTGTTACAATGATCATGAACGTACACTTCTGCATGCAGGCTATAAATCTGTGTCTGGATTCGTGTGCGGTGTGTTGTCGACATTATTTTCTTCTGTTGTACTGTTCTTTGATGTATTGGTTATTGTTCCGTTTAGTATGCAGTGCTACTAAGCAAAGTTTCCATATATGTAGATAATACAGTTATTCTTGTCTTATCTATTCCTGTCCTGTTGTACCATAGGTTTTATAACTGCCCCTGCATGTATTCAGTCGAAATCGGCAAGACCACATTTCAGACTTTAACATATCCTTACCAACAAATTGCCAAATTAAAGTAATAATGGGTACAATTGCCATCACACTTCACACAGTTCAAGTTACAGTTAGTAGGCCTATGGTGCGAGAATGCGGAAGAAAAACATAAGCCTACTTGCAACAGCCTTCATTAAGGCACTTGACAACTATGGGTAAACATGACACAACAACTTTTTCAACAGCAAGATGGCAGACTTTTATTTCAAGTGATATTTACATGATTCAGATATATATTTTTTTTTATTCGGACACAGCTGAAGGGACAAACAGAAATAAATCCAATAAGAAGCAACAGGCATCCACAATGCATGATATTAGTATAGTCTATATTTTTTTCACAGAATACAACTTTACAAAATCCCAATATAAAGGATCATTTCTTCACAATAACATCTAATACACTCTTCAAACCAATGTAGAGTCTCCCATACCAACCTGAATTGGCCGACTAGTCTATATTATGCAATTAATTAAGGAAGTCACATCCAGGACGATAAACTGGATCCCGCGCACATACCAACTTGATATTTTGACCTGTTCAGTGTGCGGAGTCCTGTTATCTTCTTGAATGTGGCCTCAGTAACTGACCAGACATTGACCAACTCAAGTTGGTATGTGCAAGAGAGACCTAATGAACTCACAGCACTCACATAAGCCTTAGCAGCAAAACATACCTGTACAGCCATGTAAAATTTCAAAAAGGCACCTATTGTTCTTTTAAATTTAGCTCAATCCTGTTGGCATTAACAAATATGTTTATAAAATGTCTACATCTAGATCGCAAAAGAAGTCATTATTAATGATAATAATTAAATACTTCCACCTGTTGGTACGAGAAATAAGACATCATTCTTTAAAATAGTAATAATTATTATAAGATTATTGAAGAGATACGATGACGCTCTGATAACAATAACGTCCCCAAGTTATGCCAGCCACCTGGTTAGCCAGACTCCTGCTAGACTCCCGCGCCTCTGTAGATGTCCTTTTAAAGAACATGGCCGAGTAACGCAGGCTATTATAATCGAAAAAAAAAACCAGACAGATAGTTGTGTCTTACGAAAATACAGACATTATCAAGACGAAAGCATCAGAGGGACTCAAGCTCATTAAAATATTTGTCTGCACCACGTGGGGAGCAGGCAAACCCACCTTCCGACAGCTGTATTTAGACTATGTCATATCTGTCATGGAATGCAATCTGTCCTTGCATGCACGTACAAGCAATTTCATCTTTCAGTCCCTTGCTAGGAATCAGAGCCAGGCACTGAGATTCATGTGTGGAAGGGCTCAGACGACATTAAAAAGTTAATTCGCAGATACCGATGCACTAGTCTAGACTATCTACCTACCAGCTGAGGACACAAACTCTGCAAACTGAACAACCTGTGCGAACTTAGCACACAAAAAAAAATTCATTAGGTAACAGCTTTATGAGGAATTATCTAGATATCTTCATGCCAATAAAAAAAATTTGCATATCATCCCATTTTTCTTCAAACTTTTCTCAAATGACAGTAGACTATATCACATGGACGATACGTTATTTCCCCAAACTCACAATCACTAAAACATCTCAAGCACCATCCATGAGAGATGTCCTGAGATGTCAAATCACTATGACGATGGAAGAGCTCAACCACTTATGGGCAATTCAACGTGAGTTGCGCAAAATTTTTACAAACTTCTACATCACAGCAAATGCAATTAATTAGTTTTGGTTGTTCCTAACAGGGGTTAATTTATTCTTTAAATGCATGCCGAAATTGGTTGTTGTAAAGTTAAATCTTTTTAGAAATAAGCGTAACTGATAAGGCATTTTGCTGGAATGTCCCATATCCAACTTCAGCGTCAGAAAATTTCAAGGACGTGTGAAAGAAGTTGGCTTGGCCAGTGTGAGCAGTCGGGAAGTGTGTTGGCCAGTGTGAGCAGTCGGGAAGTGTGTTAGGGTCACGGGTGAAGGTCAGAGAACAATATAATAATACAATGTATTTAGGTAGTAGGTATGTAAGAAATAAACTGCTGTGAAGTTAGCGTCCCTGTAGAGTAGTGATAACACGTTCAGACTTGCAAGCTGATAGTAGGTATGTAAGAAATAAACTGCTGTGAAGTTAGCGTCCCTGTAGAGTAGTGATAACACGTTCAGACTTGCAAGCTGATAGACCCTGGCTCGATTCCTGGCAGGGACAGGACTTTTTCTAGTGTGGTTTTTTTTCAGCCTTTCTTCTCAAAATTGATCCTTCACAGTAATTTGGTGAAATTCCTGGTGACACACTTCCCTAGATAATATACAGTAGTCTATAACAACATCTGAAAAATTATCAGACCGAGCTCACATTCCTCCCCCTTAATAAATATGCCTTTTCCACCCGGTTACACCTACATCACTGTAGATGCTGTGAAAAGTTCACTTAGGCCTAGACTACCTATAGCTGAGACTGGGAAAGCAAGTCGGCCAGGTTATCACCAAGATAAAAAGAAGTCATAATTAACCTGTAATGGGAAGCAGTGCATAAGTGTTTATAATATCATCACTTCCACCATCATGATTTCTGCACACAGTTTATGGGACAAAACACATGGACCTTCATACTCGTACATATTACAATCAGCACCGTGTGTCACACAGAGAAACGTGCAGCAACAGGTATGGCAGGAGGCTAAACTTTGTTTTTTACCAGAATTATTTAGACTAATTAGACGACTACATGAAACACGAAAGCCAAGAATAGAAAACTCTGCCCTCATTCAGTCTCAAAAATGCTATCAGCTGATAAGATGCCAGTTCTACGCGTTTCTTGGGAGAACTTTGGCCTTGACCAATAATTGGTTCACACAAGCCCATTGACGCTGGCCTAAAAAAAGGAGATTAATTTAAAAATAAGCATTTACCAGCCTCAGAACACTGTTCATAAGACTGACTTATGGGCCACACTCAAAAGGCGTCTTCTACACATGTTTAACTCTTCCCGAACTATCACTATCATTGTAATCTCAGCATTAACAACTATTTCATAATATTGAATTGCATGCCCAAATAGGGCTTCCTGCAAGGGGAAAGGGGGGGNAAGGGGGGGGGGGGACGGTTATTTCTAGTATGCCAAACATAGTCTAATATTATGCATATTCTGAAATGCGTTTTAAACATGAGAAAGTTTAAAAGAAAAACAAAAAAACTGTATAGACTATTTACTTACAACAAAAGAACAACTGAAAGCGTTGGTAGGATCAGACCGCTGTACATGGTGGGTGGAATCCATACCAACAAAAAGCAAAAGATGCATTTTCGAGTAAATATCAACGCAGTGTTGTTTTTTTTTTCTTAATGACCAATAATATACATGCCTTTCTTAACTCTGAGAATGGCTTTCATGGCAAAACTGACAAGCGATTGGCCTGATTGTACGAGCTATTCCTGTCACAATGGGATACTGATCTGTCATGCCGTAGCCACCTCTGAAAAGAAATATGCGGTCCAGTGTATGCTTGGCTGCTCAAGAGTGGGCCTCCACAATTCGTCAGTCTTCTACCCAAGAATAGGATTAAAAATTCCCTCTCCACCTTAAAAGTAGCCTAAGAATTTCATCAATGCAAGACCAATCCAAGGAGAGGCAACATATTCATGAGTAACGCACACCCGACCCATTACCTGATAACGCAGAGCCATAGGAACACTGGTAATTTTGCTTCTATCGGTCTGCTCACGGTATGCTTAGCAGACTAATGGTTTTTGCTATTGTTTTGTTTATCCTGCAGAAAAATGAATGAACACAGCTTGCAGTGGTGAGCCGATATTTGAAATTTTCAGAATCGCGATCCTCAAACTTCAAGGTTTAAGTATCGATCCTATTTCGATTCTGATTCTAAATGCCGGATAGACAATTAAAAATTTGAGAATTTCGATACTTTTCCATACTGGCAATACTTTTACTTCTGAATGGGAACTCGTGGATATCGGAAGTATCGCATATCGATACTCAGAAATAATACTGCCCATCATTAGCAACTAGATCTAGATCTACATTTACGATAAATGCATACAATGAATAATTTTTAATGGCACCTTTTACTAGATGAACAAAATATGAAGCAACAGCTACACTGCTGTTATAACCTATTCATCTTACAAGATGGAAACTCTGATTCACACTTGAACGGCGACAGGGTGTCTGTTAGTCATTTATGTTACATACGATTACTCTGTATGCAGAGATAGGCTACACATCTAGTATTTATTTATTAGAACCGGATACTTCGCTGACTGGTTCAAAGCTAAGATTAAGAAATAACAAAACAAAACAAAAAAAACGGCCACAAGCGTTTCAAATACTCATGTTCGAGTTTACAGTTTACATTAGTTGAGATCGTTGACGCTGGCTATCAGTGCAGCCATTTGGCCAGCTTATTTCTAAAACCCATGTATCGATGTTGGGCGATGTTTCCACAGCATTTTTTTCCCTGAAGTTTCAAAGTAATGCATTGGAGTACGGATAATGCCACACCTTGGGATCGATCAAAAGTCACTTATAAGCAGAAATACGTCTTAACTATATATGTACCCTCAGAGAAGAGAAAATCGGGACCTAAAATACTGAACCTGTCTTTAGGTACTAAGCGTGTCCATAGTAAGTGTGCTCCATTATATTATACAGATAGGTCCTGTGGACAGTGTAGCCTAACATATGAATTTCGTATTAAGCTCATTTCTGTTGCATTTTCAGGAAACCGTTGCGTATCACCATACGGACGTTTTAAAATGTTTCTAGTTCCCATACTCTGACCTTCTCGTCATAGCAGACACGTAGATCTAGTCTGTAGGACTTCGGTTACTGACATAACAAGATATGGCTTCTTCCAAACTGTTATCAGCCTGGGGCTTCAGCACTCCAACAAACATACCAAACCTGTTTGAGGTGACTTAGAAAATGAAAAACATCCTTCACTTAATCTGTGCTGACATGTCTTTCTTTCATTCTAAAACGGTCATATCAGATTTTAACAATATCTCTCGCGGCAGTTAGGTTATACCGGTACTTATACTATGTTTCTTGAACTTCATAAAATGACAGGTGGTTGACCCTGCACAATGTAAATCAAGGGCGGGCGATGACACTGAAGGCAGGTTGAAAAATCAATGCGCAGTATGCCAAGGCTGTTTACCACTTATGTCGGATCTGACTCATTATTTAACAATTGAAAAAAAAAAAAAAGTATCTCTTTCCGCAGTTGTTTCCCTTACACCATGCACTCCAACTAAGTGCAACATTACGATGCTGCGGTTACGGCACAATGACTTGAACTTGAAAAGACAGTGAAACTCGTGCGCGCATGTGAATCAGTCGAGGGGTCTCTTACAGTCATAAGATTTACATTAGTGCACTGGTGCTGAATGCATCCTTAGTAGCATTCATCAACATGCAGAGTTATTGTAATTCTTAACATGGTAATAAATCCCATCGTTAATGCGCAAGTTCTCAAATAATCAGCACAATAATTATTCTAGTGCGTTTTTTGTTTATTTTGGTCCGGTCCAGTTATTAACTCCATAACTCTTTCTTTTCTAAATCTCGAAGTCTGGGATTTTTTTTTCTTAAAAGACCGTAAACTATAGCCACTTTAAGTCGAAATTATGTTATAGGTATTGACAAAGAGTGAAACATTAAGTATCTGACAGTCAATGCCTGGTATCGATGCCTTAATGAATCAGCGAGATATTCGAGTTCTTTTTATAACAATGCTGTTTATCCAAATTGGCTGTTGCAAACTACTCTTCAGAAAAACGTATAAACTTTGATTTTATAAAAAGCGGACATTAAATAGACGGTCTTTTAAATTGCTGAGTTCATCCTGCCACTTTCCCTTCTCTTGCCTTGTGCTTGATGGGCTGCATTCCTTTACATTCCATCAACAAGCCTAAAGGTAAGTGATCAGAAAATTGTGATCTGGGCGCCCTACACCAACGAATAAAAACAAGAATTACATATGATTCTGACCGCATATTAGCAGACAGCAGTCATACTACAATGAAATCATGAAAATCGATCAAGAGAAATACTCTAAACAACAACAGGGAAATTCAACAGTCATCAACGACAGAAGAATACTGGCGGGCTATACAGTAAAAAAATGCATTACATTTGGCTGCAAAACCGAAAGCTAAAACAAAAACACATTGTTAGGAGAAAAAGTCTTAAGTGTGGCTGTGCTATGTCATCTGCATAACCCAATGATCCTGTAACAGTACAGACATTTCAACAGACCATTTTCACTGCACGGTTCATTAGAGCATCACAGGCCACAACTCCAGCAATCATTACTTCCGCTTTCCACTCTTCCCATTGTCAGAGGAATATAATTGGCTGATATGGTCCGTTACACTGACTTTTACTGGCTAATGCATCTTTTATTTTCAATAGCGAGATTTTAAGACGCGATCACACCATTATATTATTTAAACCTGAGTTGAGCTTCATGGTCTATTGATTAGGAATTACAGGAGGGCTATATCACACTGACAATAAAAAAGCAACTATAGCTGCTACATACATGACAAGAAGTCAACTGTTGGCACTCACGGTGACGCAAGAGGAACTGCAGATTAACACTTTCAAACATTTATTGTGAAGTAGCATAACTGGTGTCGAATGAATTTGGAAAGCAAACTTCTAGCACCACAATTTTGAAAACACAAGTAAAAATTTAAAGTGATGACATAATGGGAGTCTTCCTAGTCTATATCTTACAATATCTAGTTATTGAGTTATGATAATAATAGTATTAATAATAATCATCATTATCATAATAATTACAATAGGAATAAAAAGAAGAATGAGGTTTGTAAGTCTTGATTCCAGGCTATGTGTACTCAAGCAATATTATATTATTACCTTAGCAAGCCAGGTCATTAAATCAGCTCCTTTGGAGAATACAGTATCACTGCCATTTACAGGCACTGATTGCTAGCATTTGGACAATATCTTTCACAGCCTATAGCCTGGTACCAACTCTACGGAAAGCATATGAATAAAACACTCCCCCAAGGCATTTGCAAAATGACCATGTCAGGATTGAACCTGAAACTTTTAGATTAGAGTCGCATACCATAACTGTTCAGCCACAATGCTCCACAGTTATAAATCTTAGAAAGTGTTCGGTAAATTTCTTCAAATCATCCTATGCTTTCCCTAATAATGTGTTTTTACATTAACCCAGTGAGATGGCACACGTACCTGTATAGAAAGCGTTATGAATTATTACTTAAGAAAATGCCATTCAGCCAGTCATTATAATATGAAAAGCCAAACCATATTATAAATTAATACTGATACCACAATAATAATATTATATATATCCATCTGAAGGCTAAATAATCATAATGGTAATCAAAGATCTATCATCTAACAATGTCGTAAGTTCAACACTGTTGAGGTTTAAGTTACAGCAGTGTTCTAGGACAGGTGTGATCACTTCATATTTTGTCAGTATCTCAGACAACCATGCAAGTGATATATTTTATTATTATTATGTGTATAAATAATCTATTTATAACATGTTCTTAATGACAAAAAATTATCTTCATGATTTCATAAATTCACAAACATTACAAAATTTAGACATATCAAATATGCATTGATGAACGAGATATAGTTTCACCAGTACCATCAAAAAACAAACTAGATTACTCTAGTGTGTCTTATGTGAAGTCAATACGACATGTAACAGATTTCTCTTCGGACAGAACTACCACAATACTTCAGACAAATCCTCGAACATCAGCCTGAACTTTAAAACCGTTTGTCACAAGCTACATGTAGTTCACTGTCTACACCATAAACGGGAGCTTAAAAACTTCGTGTAAAATGGTCGCAGTATTATGTCCAGTTTTACTCTAGCATACCCAGGTCACAAAAAAAAAAAGCAGCTAAGCACCATTTTTTGGTGGATCGGCGAGAGAAGCCTTAGGACTGAAAAGGGGGGAATGAACTTGATAAGATTGTGGTACAGAAAAACTTGGTCTTGAAGAATCGTCTCAAATCTGAGCACTGTGACTGATTATAAAAATTACAGTAGTCTATATAGTCTATGCATGTACAAACAGTTCTGGTGTTGAAGGTTTACTAAATTCACAACTAGACTAGATCTTTGAATCTTGTGTTCATCCAAAAAACGTTAGGAGGAAAAACCCAGGCTTATGCTACCATACTGCCTCAAAATTCAGGCCAATAAAACTGATTGTTCGTGCAGTATCATTACAATGGTGTATGGCCATACAATTAAAATGGCCAAAAAAAAAAATTACCGCTACAAAATAGCTGGGGTAATGATAGCATCATTTAATTAAGATAAACCGATTAATGATAAAGTGGAAAGAATCAGTGTAAGAAAGTATAAACCTAAAGGAGTATACAGTAATAACCAGTCTCTACTTGGTATGTAAACTTGCTTCTGTCATGGTCTATCAAGCAGATAACTACAGTTATAACTGCACAAATACATGTACCTCGAACACATGTAAGCTGAAATCTAGACTGCCTCAAGCAGACCTTTCAGACCCAGATTTTTCTTCTCTGTACATGTAGGCCTACTTCATGTAGTCCTCGCATTTGGCAAACAAAGAAGATAAGGTGGCCTTGAAGAATTGGAGTTATCTGTGCTTGACTTTTTGTCATATTTGCTTTCACAGGGCCTCATACTGGTATTTTTGCACCATATTATATCAAACAGTAATGAATAATGATTATACTCCATATAAAAAGGCTTACTTTTCAATTTCCCTCTAGCCTCACCATGAGTATGTTTTAAGTCTGTTTCTATCTTCCTAGAGAAGGCCTTATCTATCAAAACTGTTCTTGAAAACGGAATGATTCTGTTGGAAAATAGCTCTTTGCATCAGAAAAATTCTCGTTGGATTTCTGTTAATTTGTTGATGACATTCCCAGTTTCATAAAATTAGTTCTTGGGAGAAGAGTATTGACATATAGATCATGAAAATGTGAATAATGTTACAGGGCATTGCTGGCTTGTAAAACAAAAAGTGTAAAGGGATTAATGATGGATGCTACTGAACTTCCCACTACAAGTATTTCCAAGTCTCAAAGGGAGATCACATGGTTCCATTCCAATTCACATTTGTATCTCAGCTGAACTGATAACTAATTGCACTTTGGCGTACATTTGCCTACATTAAGACCAAAGAGGACCACACCAGAATTGCACACATATTTAGCAGTTGATATACGAACGAAAATTGACACCAGTGAAGCTCCCTCACAAGGGCATTTTTTTGGCAGCTTAACTGCTTCACAACACATGATTTCATGCCGCACATTTAGGTGCTCAACATTTGGCACCTGGATCATAACTATCATGTTCCTGTGTAAGCTGCTCAGTACTCTGTGACAGTATAACAGAACATTGTCTGGATAAAGACTAAGTACAGTATTGCACTGTAAAAATCGTATCTGCTGGTGCTGATGATATAGCAAGCTGCTTGCATTTTTGGAAGTCCTGTGAAAAGCTTCCTACCAATACAGCACAATTTGCGCCCAAGTTCAAGGCCATTTTAGAGCTTTTCATTACTCTCCAAATGATATTTACATTTTATGTTCATAAAACTAGAATAGGACAGGAAATTTTTATGGGTGCCAATATTGACAATTTGAAATTGCCATGAAGCACTGCATGAACTTTCATGCTTCAAAGCTGTTTGCATTTCATTGTTTAACAGCCAGCCAAAATGAGGCTTATGTTTGAGAAACAAGAAACTGAGGTATCATGCTCTGAAGGTGAATACAGCCATCCAATACTGAATATTTGTGTGTTACAGAAATCGAGAATAAAATCATGCCTATCCACAAAAACACTGACTTTATAGGCACACGATCAAAAATGTGGATGATTTAAGTTTTTTGGGAGGCATATTAGATGAATTACACAGTATAAAATAAAATTGTTCTTCAATCATATTTTAACATATTTTTTTGTCTATTCAAACAGCTACATGTATATTTCAGGCCAGAATAATGCTATGTCAAACATTTTTATCACCTCATGAAAGTACACCCATTAAGCTTTCGTGTCTAGTAGTAATAAATTCTTCAGCCAAAAAGTGACTTAAGCCTCAATTTGACTGACTGCAAGAAATTTGCTTCTCTATTAGTAGTAACAGTCTTGTTTTCTCATAGCCTTGATTTCATGTGTCTTACAATTGGCCTACCCTGGGTTACAGCTGAGCAGCAGTTTAGTCAGTAGGGGTATACTGGGTAAAGGGGTAAGGAGCGTTGATGTGGGGAAGAGGAGGAGGAGGAGAAAGGAGCCTCTCTCATTGATGCTGAAAATGAACCGAAAACACAAAGTTAAGGGTTCTGTCATAAGAAATAGATAGACAGTAAGGGAAAACTTATGACTTGCAGAAGTTCAAGAATAATCCATAATGTGACAACAAAAGGGACAATTTCTAGACAAACTTTTCATTAGGTTTTGAATTGGGGGGGAAAAGAACAGTTATGGAGTTGTCCCGAGTAAACAAATAACCAAACATAGTCATATGAGGCCAACAGCCTTATGTGAAACACAGTTTTCATCATCAATTCAGTGCCTGCTTATTTGGTGGTACATGGTACAACGATTAAAGTCCACCACCAGCTTTATTCATCATGAATCCTTCATTCCTCTGGTCTCTCAAGCTAACAACCGTGAGACTGTACATATAATAAAGACTTCATTATCGCACTAGAATGAGGTGGAGCTATGCAAGTACTGCAGCCAAGTTAGCAAGAATGTGTCCAAGAAAACAAGTGCATGAAAACAATGAAAAACAAAGATCATTTAGAATTCAAGTATCTCGTATTTGCTTTTATTATCCAGAAAATGTGTTAAAACATCTGTACATAGTGAGTCTTGTGACCCTAATACAGACTATCAGCCACAGATGAGCTCTGTATGAACTTTCCTATTACATCATGTCACACTAGCACTAGCATCAAATAGGACAGCCTTTTCAAGTAATGATACTGTCACCTTAGTTTACAAGTGTAGTAAATCAATTTGGTATAAATCTATCCTGGCCTCCCAAGACGTCCTTGAGTTGAGGTTATGAGAAGAATGGGGTTACGAACAAAGCTGTGGAAGACAGAGATTTCTTAGATAGTTCTGAAACTCTCTCCACAATGTATTTTTTTCTCTTCTGTAATCGTGACCCAAATACCAACTCAAGTACTCCTTGGATGAGTTTCAGGATTATATTAGATGGATATACAACACTTGTAAACTGTGGTGATGACATATGATACAGATGGAAAAAATTGAGAACTTGAAAATGATACCTTCAGTAAAAGACAACAATTTTTACATGCTGATCACATCCGACTTGGAATACTTCCACATTTCCAACCATCTCACAGTTACAGCTGAGGTAGTTTTCCAAGTCACAAATATTCAAGATCGTAACAAATATCCCATATGGCACAGCTCCGGCTTTTTCAAGAAATAATGAAAAGAAGCCTGATGGCTCAAATAAATGGGATAAACATGAAACAAAATACCAAGCAAATAACCGACACTGTCGTTACCAGCTGTTATCTTGGTTCAATGACTTGCCCAACACCCACCGCTTCACTCTTAATCAGACTGCCACACACACAGAAGGAGTTTTGGCTGGAAATATGTTTGAGCCCAACCACTCTTTACAAACTTACCACTCTTCAAATCAAAGACTGTGCTCTTGTGTGCATGTCTTCCTCTATACAACTAGACTATTCGCTCTTTCACCCATATATTACTCCTTGTTCTCCTTACAGTTAATCATTATTCATATACCACTTCCTTTTCATACATATTAAAACTAGGAATTACACACATTCTTCAAAGGAGTTTTATCTGCCTGAACAACAAATTGGCTGATATGGGGCATACGCCTATTACTGATGACAGACAATCAATAATATAAGCATGGTATGTCCTTTGGGCCATGAACTCTACCCAAGGGAAGCATTGCAACTTTTATTTCAGCAAATTTAAAACAACAACTGGTGATTACATGGGCCTTTATAAAGAAGAATGAGTTTTTAAAAACATGAAGCCTCTCAAAATGATAAAACTAAGCTCGCCATGCAATTCCGCACAGGTAAAAATGATGGCATGTCAGATTTCATACATGCAGGTGATTTTGTTATAAATGCAAAGGCGTTATATGAACTTGTCTCTTTAGCTCTATCATAGCACGATACACCTGATCTTGAGTCAGTTTCTTCTCTCTAAAAGCCTGATTAGCAAATCTTACAAAAGGCTAGAAATGCGTGGCTCAGATGGGACACCAAACATAGCTGATATGGATGTTCAACTGGACACTTGACTTACAAATACAGTATTTATGTTGTCTTCCAATAATACCTCAAGTCTCTACACTAAAATGTCTTGCAGTTAGTCAAAATTAGGCTTGGGTCACTTTTGGCTAATTCGAGTTAACAACTTGACATAAGGCATACTGCATGTACTTTCAATAGGTGAAACAATTTTTGACCTGGCATTATTCTGGACTGGGATAGTTTTTTGAAATTGTAGGAGATCATCCCCACATAACAGCAAAGAGTGAAAACAGTATGCTAAAACAAAAAATTTACCAGATATGGTAATCTTGCACACAAAAGCTCAAATTACCTGCAACTTCTTATCATTTGCACCTAAACTCAAGATTTATCTGTAATAAAATTACTGTTATTTTGATTTCCAAAGAAAAAGAAAACTGATACTGGACAGCTTAAAAAACTTTCTAAGCCTGCTGTCTCATTTCCTAGTCCAATATAAGCCCTAGTCTATTTTGACAGGCTGTGAGACATATGACAGAAGTGCTAACATACCTACAGTCGGAAACCAGTTCTAGGAAGAGGCTGATGTATCTGCAGTAAAGTTACACACCAAAATGGAGAGGAGAAAATAAAAGCACTGTAAATAGCATTCATGAAAATAAATTTGCCTTTTATTCCTTGAACAAAATGCTTTACAGACAAACTAGAAACACAAAAAAAGGTTAATACATTCAGCTGCCAATGAGAGCAATTCTACATAAACTGATTAAATGGGATGAGTTATGTAAGTGATTGTTAACAAACTGAAAATTCCACAGAATAAAAATGACACTATTATATTAATGCTACATAATTTCCAAGAATAATCTACAACTTACAGCATGAGCGAACTGGACTGGCCTAGCATATACCTGGGACATCTTTTTACACAGTGAATACTTAATCATGTGCGAGGAAGATAACATATAGCAATTACTGAATTAGCATGCTGCTAGTTCTTGGCTGAGCGCAATGGTGGACATATAAACGTCTTCAGTCTTAGTGACTCAATGTTGACAAACTACTATTTTGCATCAATTCATTTGCAATGGCTTATCGACTGTATTGGCAAAATGGCATCATCCCTTTCTGCATACATCAGAGCATAACCAGATTAAGTTTTAACTGTTTACATTTTCTTATCTAAAACACTGGGTTGTGCAGATCAATGTTTTAGCTGAACTTTCAACTCTTCCTCAGCTGTCACAAAGAAAAGCTTTAGAGACAATTCTTAGTGAATTATT
Source organism: Ellobium chinense (assembly GCA_033807755.1). Classification (NCBI taxonomy): domain Eukaryota; kingdom Metazoa; phylum Mollusca; class Gastropoda; order Ellobiida; family Ellobiidae; genus Ellobium; species Ellobium chinense. Next base: position 705,953 of record JAWQUT010000151.1, on the reverse strand, counting down.
CTCACAGTATCCATGCTGTAGGTAATTGCCAATAACAATGTCTATGCTCAGGGCTAGGCAACAACACGAAGCTGCACATGCGGTAATTCGTCAGTAAATTGCTCAATAAATATGAAAGCTCAAAACCGGAATATTTCAGGTGAAATATACAATCAGTGTATAGATCAGACATTCCAAAACTTAACACCTTCTGTGCCTTCAAATCACCATATATGAGACACAAACCTACTATTGCCCTATTCATTACACCATGATCAGTGAGAATCCACAAGAACACTCATTCGTGTTTCAGAGATACACAGGTAAAAAAAAAAAATCAAGATGATCTGAGGCTGTTGACAAATTGAAGCAAAATCAAGTTATCAAAAAAAAAAAAAAAAAGATCTACAGTCACAGATTTTGTTACTGTTTGCCACTGAATTTGACTGACTTTACATCTAAGGGTGCCTTCACACCAACAGGATTTCTCTACATAATTCATATAAAACCGATAAAAAAAAATTTGTGCAGGCATCTTTCAATATTCTCTCCACTTCCTATCAATAATATGATTCTGCTTCCTTGTTTTTCAACCTAGTCTATGTATATTCTTTCCTACTTTGTAACTGCTTGAGATAATTATCTGCTGTACAAGTATCCCAAGATAGACTACCTCTTACCCTCTAACTTTTGAGAATAATCGTACATCTGACACTTTGCTGCAACACTCCAAGTGCCTTGCAGCCAGTCAAAAGAGTTGTCATAACATTCAAATGTATCTCTGTTTAGAAGTGATTTTACAGCCAATTTCCACAACAAACAACAATTTTGATGTAGGATGGCCCCATTATTTTCAGAGCCTTGTTTTGCCATTCCTACTTAGGTGACATAGGCCTCATTTTGACTGGCTACAAGAAATGTGTATTCTAAGTGTGCTGAACCAGACAGTCAATACAATTCTACAATACTTACAATGCAAAGGCCTAATCAGTGATAGTAATTTGATATAACCAGCTTGGATAAATGATGCTACAGTCCAACCCCATTTACACAAATGACACAGAGACCAACATCAGCATACACAGGACATCATTTTTAATTAAAACCTGAGTGTCATATTTCAGTCCTCCCACTTATGCACTGCATCTGCTTTAAATAATTCCCTTAAACAGCAATAAAAAAAAAAATTTAAGATCCAGGTATGTGTGGAGAGGCTTGTGCAATAAAACTTTTAAGAAGCAACCCTCTCTTGGCTTTCATTTCATTAAATGCCATATTGGCAAGCTACCAGGTGATGAACAAAGGATTACAATACTGATTGCAATGGTCACTCATCCAGATTTGTTTACACTTCACAAGGTGGTGTCTAAATAAGAAATGATGACCGCTGGTCTCACTGAACGCGGCCGACTGTCACAGGACAAATTTTATGAGAATAGCCTAGATTTTCTAACAATGTAAGGATTTTTGTTTACCACTGTGGGTTAAGCTATGATTGTTACAACTGTTTATTACAGTCCCTACAATCCCTAGAGACAATAATGAATGAATTACGTTCTCATATTTGATCACACAAATTGAGTGATCATTATATGCCAGGTTCATTATAAGGGGTCAAACTGTATTTAATTAGGATATAATGAAGAATTATGAAACCAAGGATAATTAATTATAACGCAAAATTATCAGACAGCACAAAAACGCTACAGATACAATAAAGAGGATAAGAGGATATTACCAGACATAAAGTATAGTGAATAGTAGATAAAGAAATGAAAATCATTAACATTAAGGGAATGCCCTATTTGCTTTCCTGAGTAATCAAGAACATCACTCAGTGATTTTATTCACTCTGATTTAAACAAGAGCCCCAAATGTCATACTGTGTGACAGTGGGAAGTTTTTGCATTCTGTTAAATGCAGGTTTATTGCATCTTTTACACAGCTACAACAAGACACAGTGACATGGTGACTATCAACTTTGCAAAATAGTGAAGATGTGACCTCAGCAAAAGGAAATGTCCTTAAAACATACCAGAGCAACAGAATTCTTGTAACATAAAGAGGGAGCTGACTGATCTTACCTCGAATAACTGTAACTATTACAAAATATGTGAAAAGGAATCTCAGAAATTGATGTTTATTGCTTTGAAACTGTTCCTATTCTATCCCAATTACATCAAACAGATCTGATCCAAGTTTTGAATCATTTATCCTCCACAGAACATGCTCTTCACACTGAGTGATGAATTACCTATTTCAATGCAATCTCATGTTCAAATGTTGTTACATTTCACATTCATCCTCCTACTTCCTGTTTTGTTGGTTTTTTTTAAAATTCAGTTCAGCAAAATTATCTCTATTCTTTACTAACATTAAGTGCTGATTTTCATGCATCTGTGTGTACTGGTATATTTCATGTAAAACTGACCACATACAAAAAATGTTTATTTGAAGCAAAAAACTGTCCATTTCTGAATTTCAAAAAGAAATCTTCATTAGCAAGATACAGATATTAACTGCAATGGGTGCAAGCCACTTGCGCAAATTCTGCCAAACGAAATATCAGTTTTCTCCTGCGTAAATATATCCCTCTTCACTTGAGCGAGCTGAATTTTTAGCGACTCTACAATTCACTGTGTGCCTAAATGACCTATTTGACAGTCTATGAATACAGGAGAAATTGTAGAAAAATTTGCTCATGAGTGTAAATGGACTCTTTGCCAGTTCACGCATATAGCTCCAAAAAAAAAAAAGCTCCATCCATAGGCATTGTTGTTAAGCTCACCCAGCATGACAGGGAAACTGCCCATATCAACACTCTGAATCAACATTCACATTAGTCTAATCATTCTTTGAGGTTTTATAAGAAAAATTTAATAAAAAAAAAAAAAATTTGTTATTTTGTATCAAACAAACTGTTATAAATTTCTACACAGATTAAACTGGTGCTTCTTTTGTCAGCAGGGATCTGAAATAGTTACATATGATGGAGATGGGGAAGAAATAATATGAACCAAAGAACAGTCAAGATTCCAGCTGAACAACCATGACAATCCTGCAGCAGGGCTTCAATATCAAGAGCTGGCTTGTGTGATACAATGTCAAAAAAATTACACCAGCAAATTTTCAAATATAGGCTGGCTATATCTGGCCCAATTCTCAACACATAGATCTAGAAAAATCTAGAAAAAAGACTGCAAAAAAAAAAAATTTGCAGTCTTATCATTAGGAATTTTTTTTTTTTTTGGTTGTTCATGAAACAGATTGTTGAAAACTGAAATTCCATCATGTAATCACAGATATATCCCCAAGACAAGACTGGCTCTAGCATTAAAAAAATATAACTAGAAAAGATCCTGCAGGGAATCACTCATTTTCTTTCCCTGCTGAATGAAAACCTGCATACAGAGATTTATCGCTGCTTACTGTAAAATTTATATATACTACGATATGCCTGTAAACATACTGAGCAATCTGTTTAATCATAGATTTTTGGAACAAAATATATTGCATAAATGTCTGATTACTAATAAAAAACAAAACAAAACAAAAAAAAAAGAAAGATCAAAATAAGTGGAAGCTACAGGTGCAGCAGTTTCATCTTCTCTTAGCAAATTGAAAACAAAAAAGGAATAATAACTTCTCTTCTAAATGCAGATATAAATCTACATTTCTTCTGTGTTGACAAGTACTAATGTACTTCATATGACTTAAAGAAAAGTATATGACTTTATATACTAACACAGACGATCTGTTTGTGCACTGTTTTACTATCTCTGGCAGTGACACTGATTTTCAGCCCACAACTTTTTGCCTTTTTATGCCTAATTCTAGGTCTCCAGGTTTATGATATGAATCACTTTCTTAACCTATTTTAACCTTCATTAACTTCCTAAATATTCTCATCTGCTTGAGCTGTCTTCTGATGTACCCACCATACGCTCCTTCTCGGGCAATTTTCAAGCAAAAGCAGTTAACTGTCATTAGAAATCTTTTACAAGAAGGATGCAGAAGCAAAAGGAAAAACAGCTCTAATATTTTAGTCAAATACATTAGGAAGGTGGACAGCAACAGTATGTTGTAATAAGCATGGTTACCACAAAATATTTAAAAACCTTACATGACTTTTACATATAATCATGTAGGCTAACATTTTTTCCTATGAAAATAATATAATTAAAACCATGATTAACTACATTTTATCACATACAATTTATCTGATACTTGACAACACTTTTCTCTGGCCAAAAGCATGAAAGATTGAATCGAGACAAAATTATGAACTACAATTGAGTTTCTCAACTTTTCCAAGCTTTTTTGCCACGAGAGCTGACTATGTTTGCTGATTCCAAATCTGGAAACAACCAAAGGCGATGTTCCCTGATTTTTCAGATTTGCAACAGCCTGAATGTGGCAAGGAAATCAAATTTCTCATAGCCTGACAGCTATGGGGATATGAGTTTTCTTGTAGGTCATTAAAAATGAGTGACATCAGTCATGCATTATGAGTGGGTGGTTAACTATGGTCAAGAAAGATTTAAGTGCCTCTCCCTGGTGCAGTAACAAGCAAAACATCTCCCTTGTATAACTCAAGTTTTTCAATTGTAAACACTGGCTCAGTTATGATGACAAAAATCAGCTGTTCTTCTCACTATTTCACAACCATTTATCCAAAGCCATATATCTTCTTGCTTTATGTCCACAACCATCTATGTCTGATGAGACAACGACACTGCGAAAACTTCTTTTTTTTCTCCCACCCCAATACATGCACAGCTTTCCCCAAATTTCTGGGATAAAGTCCCCATTTCTCCTTTTTCATTATCAATTTTCTTGTTATCGCTGACCTCATCCATCAAAGCTCATGTAAGCATTACTTGCTACAGTGTGCTGTTTAACATAACTCCATATCACATAAAAACCCAATCATGATCTCCGACACTAGTAAAACAAGAAATTGCAAGCGAACCAAACTTGCATGCATATCTGCAAATGCAAGACTTCTAGAAACTGCACAAGAACTTAATATCTTACAAATAAAGATGCTGCCATCAAACACAACACTAACACTATACAATACATCATGTACAGTCAAATCAAACTAAACAAATGCCTCTGAATCTAAATGTTTAGAAAACTCCTCTATTGTTGTTGCCACTATTGTAGATATTGTTGCTGATCTTCCTGTTTCCAGGTTCCTTCATCTCAGCTCTTTGACTGTATCACATCTCAACAGTGATCATTCCCTACATCCCCTCTTGCTAATACAGCACAGCCTAGCACTGAAGTAATATGGCTGTTCCTAGGACTATCAAGCCATCACGCAACGATGATACCACAGATTGCCGCCTGGAAATAACACTGTCTGGACTTAGCAGTATTATATCTGAGCAGCGAGATGTCATAACAGGAGTGATAAATCTATACACAGAAGATGTGTAGCAAATCATGGGTGTCCATTTCTAAAAGGCCATCTACCCCAGGGATAACCCAGCCTAGAGTACAATAATTGCACAGGGCACCCAACATTAGTTCCAGATGATATAAGGAGCCCCTATCTGTCTCTACAAATTACTGAGTGACCCTACTTGACACTCAGATCACTAGCCACATGCATTATCCTATATTAGTTAACCCAATGTGAAAACCACAATGTAAAAAACACAGGAAACTCACAAAACATGAGTAGTGTTCATTGCAGTTAGCACAATACATTAATTAATGCAAGGATTATGCATATTACCACAAGTGAGTATAAAGCAAGGGTACTTGAGATCCCCTGGTGGCATCAAGGGGTATGCCAACCCAGAAAGGATGGAAACCCCTGGTCTAAACTCTTTACTAATCATGAAACCCATCTCATGATGACCATTCTGTTTAGTCTCTGAAAGAACTGATTATCTCAAAAGCAATGTACAATGCCACAAAATATTACGAAGTTAGTCATTTCACCCTGAATGATTAAACAGGTGACAAACTTAAATGTCACAAAAAATGTAACCAATAACAATGCTTAAAATGTTCTTACATTTAACGGAGGCTTATGATACAAGCATTCAGTATCTTTACCACTAGTTCACCATATATACATCATTCAGAAACACTCTTATAACTATATAATTTCTATGGCCCATCCTGTATCACAAAGCTGAAAAAAGCTCTGATATCATCGAAGTCAAGCCATCGGTGTTCACTGTCACCCAGCAGTAGCCATTGTGAATAATGTGTTAACACCACAAAGGTACTCATAGCCTTTCTGAAGTGTCTGTAGTTACAAACAGTGCCTTGATGCTCAACCAAACAAGATCTCCTGCAGTCACAAGCTGAACTCTACCTTCAAAAATCACAGACCAACAACCTTACAAAATGATCTCTGCTCTGAATTGCTGCACTGTGTCTCACAAGGACACTGCTGAACACTGCCATGGATGTTCCCGGTACTCAAAATTCTCCACCACATCCAAGACCTGACTCATTCTGTTCCCAACATTTCCGTCTCCATCCATTGAAAAGTCACAGGCTCGAAACTCCCAATTGTTTAAAAGACTAGAAATCCTAGGCCAGGACTATTTGGCCATCATGTTATTGCTGCTGCTACTTCTGCTTTGTCTGGCAACAGCCTGCAGAGCCTGTTCTTTGACTTTCTGAGGCTCCGTCAAAATGCTGGTGGACGTGCTCAAACGTCTCAGAGCATTCAAGACATCTGTGGAGGTTAGACAAAAAGTAGTACAGGATGGAAATGGAAATGAAGTACACTGCGTCAGAAATGGGAGTGAATGGACACAGATGCTAACAAAGGATAGGGTAATGGGGGAAATATCCATCAAGACAAATGCAGAGAGAAAATTTATCTTCTTGAGCACTACCCTCTTCACTGTATCCTATGAGCATCTATTTGTGGCCTTCACTCCCCACTTAAACAGAGAGAGAGCAGTGACACATGAGGAGATTTTATGAGCAAAGAGAGAATCCTACATCAGCTGGGACACAAGTCATGAGCTTAGGGCAGAATAGTATTAGTAATGAATATGTATGTGTAGAAACGATGGTAAATACTGTATGAAATACAAAAGTTGGGAATTTAAAAGTTAGAAAGAGTGGATCATCAAATTCACCCTAGATTTCATTAAAAGTTGACAAAGTGACATCACACTCAAACTTCACTTAGCCCTATGATTTATCTGACATCATAGAATAAAAATCAGACGATATTATTAGCCTTTAGGATTGTTCTAAAATGAGCTAGACATGCACCATTTCACCTAGCACATCCCCTGCATGTGATCGATGAGGCACTTAATATTTGTCAAGCTGTGATGTCCTGAACAGTGTAACTTACTAATGTCAAATATTCAGGTATCTCAGGTCATTCTGGAGTTTCTGATAAATGCTTCAAACTGTAGAAATTTACTATGCTGTATACTCACTAGGCCTAAGAGTCACCAGAGAACAGGACTGGTCCAACCAGGTCATGGATGTGCGACACATTTCTTCCATGCTGGCTATCGACACAGTGTTGCAATATGAATCATACAGTGTGTTCATGATTACAGAAAACTAAGGATTGAGTTAAGGAGTACATGTGTATTATACAGAGTGTAAAATAAACTTTCTTGAACTGGGACAGTTCTGATAAGCACTTATTTCTTCTGAGTTGTCCTATCATTGCATTCTTCATAGAGCTGAACACTAATCCCCATCCTGGCATCAAAATGGCCAGAAAAATATTAAATGGTATAAGCTGACATAAAAGAATTTTGAAATCGGTCAGTTCCACACCCTTTTCCCTACCATTCCCTCACATAAAAATTTTTAAAAAATTACATCACACAGTCCACTGTTACTAATCATTCTAAAGAATTGTTTGTGCATGTATGGACCACAAATATGCAAGCAAAGGCAAAGATTCCTAAGATGTGTTCTGCTTAGACAAGCACCCTCTTCGTCCTTTGCACCAAGGGAACAACAGAATAAGAACCTATACCTGTACGACAGACCATAAAAATCTAATTCAAAATTTCTAGCAATTTGACATGAAAGGATACGATCCAAAACTTCCAGTTCTCTTTCGTCCTAGTTCTGACATATTCATCGAACATCTCTCTCATCTGATCTTTGCGTTGCCTTGTGACTGGAACTCCAGTTTCCGGAAGCTGTGACTGAACAACACTGATTGCTGAGTTCAAAGAATCTATTTCCTGTTTCAAGATGGCTGCCTCTTTCTGCATCTGTGATCTTTCTGCCTTCAGTTTCTTGCAATACTCCGCAGCTGGTGGAAAGAATAGTGGCACAGTTAAAAATGTACAGTTGCTGCACTCCTTATAATTCATGCACCAAATCACTGTTACAATAGAACCTTAATAAAGAGTATGTTTTGGAGCATAGAAAAAGCATACTTAATACTGAAATATACTTAGTATCAAGGACTACATGCATAGTGAAGTGACAGAATGTCAATCAAACTGTGTCTATAAAATTCAAACTTGATACTAAGGTTTATGCAACCTATTAAAAGAGAACTTAATGTCGAGTTTCCACTGTATTTTTAATCCAAATAAAAATAATGTACTAGAAGTTAAAGAAATATCACAAATGATTTCTGTATTTAACTCTTCTCAAAGAAGAAACTACTTCACTGTGCACAGCATCCTTAATATTTACTACTTCTTCAAGAAAGGAAAAGTCAACCAATGATACAGCTTTTAAATTTGTGCCACTTGTATGTCACTGACTTCACACGTCTAATAGCCAAGCAGTATGAGGCTTACGTCACTCATTGACCACATCTAGTATGGATATGCTTTGAAAGCTTGATATGTATACTGTCACATGGCTGAAAAAAAATTTTGATTTAGCATTATTCCGGCCCAAGATAAAGACATTTTGAAGTGGCAAGTGGTCATCCCCAGGCAACAGAAAATATTCTGAGAAAATAATGATGGAAAAACAATTTTTCACTATCAAAGTCATGTAATCTGCCTCACAAAAAGTCAAAATTTATCTACAATCACCAATCATTTGCCCCCCAAAATCTCAATATTTTGGTGATTGGAAATGACTGGATTCACCGTTTCAATATTGCACTGCCCAAATCACCTTAAGGGTCCAACTCCTCAGCTCAGAGTCTAGCTTCATAAGTTTTTGATCGGCTGCAAGACATACACTCTCACCCTTGGGGGTACACTGTAGATGCTGACGAATCTGTGCTAAGATATCAAAATCAAGCAAGTCTTGATGACACTATAAACTAACCTACCACTTTCCGGTCTTTAGAATACATTTACAGCCTCATTATTCTGGTCACTACTTAACTACTTACTCTTCTGCAGCATGGTTGCCTTGCTGACTTTCGGATTATTTGACAACGATGGGACCAGCTGTTGCAACATATCAAAGCCAGTCTGGAAAAAAAATAGTAAGACAAATATATAAAAATGAAATTGTTATTTATATAAGCAGAAGAAAATTCAAATGTTAGTCCCCTTCCTAAAACTCTCCCACATACTCTTTGATTCAGTATGATTCAACTATTGCAGAAAGACAATGTCAGTTATTATTAGTTTTGGCCTCAAGCAAGCTAATTTTCTGAAAACTGCCTTAGAAGAAAAACCCTTTTTAACTCTATCTTAATCCTTACAAGATTTCACACTGGCCAACTGAGTGTTGCCTTAGACAGTGTTTTTCCTTACGTTTTACACCATTTGAGACTTGATAATAGATGGTTATGATCACGCTATGTGGTTGACATACAAAGATGAAATATATAGGGAATATGAATGGTCATCCCTGAAAGCTGGTTGCCATTCAGATGATCGCAATATGTAGGCGGTCACCAGCTCAAGATCGACTGTATCAAACAGTAGTAGCATACTAGATAAGCGTACACCTCAACACCCTGCATCCATTTACTTAACTTTTTCACACAGGATGCAGTAATGATTAGACATATATAAGTCTGATTAGACATATATGTTCTGGCACTGACATTTGCTTGAAACTCAGATAAAATGCTGTCAGAAATTCTATGTCCCTCTACTGCAGACTCTGTAAGCTTGCCTCAGGTGTTTTCTGGGCTTCAGCATGCTGAGCTAGTTCATGGGTCACAGAGATTTTATGTTGGGGTTACAGACGATCCATGAAAGAAACCAGCAAGACCATGTACTAGCATGCACCTTGTGTAGGTAAAGATACTGTGTACTCTGGCCTACTAAACTTGTTTAACCTTGTTTCCACTTATACCTCTTGACTGCAGCACCTGCAAAATGTCAGTGGGGAAATGAGCAACTTAGTGATCGATCGATGACGTTTGTATTTCTTCCTTCCCACGCCATTTGAAGTACCTTTGATTCCTTTCTTTATTTCCTTCTTTTGTTTAACCCTCAGAGTATTTCCACCACTTGAAAAGCAATGCTTCACCCTATTTTTTACTTCTTTTTTTTTCATTTCTGATCTCTTCAACCACTTGAAAACATCCAAACTTAGCAACACTGCCAACACCCAGTACAGGTAGGTAAGGACAAAGGGAGCCTACTTTGAGATTGCAGCGTCGCTTCTGTTCTGCAGATAAATGCGCAGCTCTTCTGTTGTCTTTGGGAAAAGCTGAATCACCAGATCCGGGAGAGTCAGGGGCACCCTGGGAAAAAAAAGAAAAAAATTGACGACAATGACTGCATGTGCTGTGCGTAATTATGGGCATGTCCTGTGGAACTGCTTCCCTTTAACCTTTCAGGACTTTAATTTTTTTCTTTTTTTTTTTCTTTTCTTTAGTTAACAGATTTTCCTACAATTTTTTCATTGCTGTTTCATTCTTTCAATGCTTTCTCTTTGTTCTGAAACATCCTTACATCCCTTTTTTTAAAATCCAGACACAGATTTTTTTTTCATTCTAAAGCAAATCTGACCAGCAGGAAATGTAAAGCTGCAAACAGACGATTTGAACAAGCAGTTCTCATAAACAGAAAAAATATCACTTTCAAAGGCAAAAGCTGAATGTTGGTGATGATATGGAAATAACATTTCAATGAGCTGAAAAACCCTCAGGGTTGTACAGTAAAAGCTGCACAAAGGCTCATACAGTCAGAGATTTTTTTACAGACTATCAACAAATGGCTGTAGGCTGAGTGGGTCTAAAAAATTCCCACTCCTAAATAAATATCAGTCTCAACCACTGTACTCCAGGGTACGAGTACGAGTGAACGATCAATTTGTGTCAAACTGCTAAGCTGAAGTAGATGGAATTCCGGCAATATCTGAACAAGTATCATCTCTGACCATACTTACCAAGGTTGACGGTGACATGGGCATATCAGGAAAAGGCGAAACAGGATCCAGTGAGAGACTAGTATCCATACTAGGGGAAGGGGAAGGGGATCGCTTAACATGTTGTGGACTGGATACGGGGCTCGACAAGAGGTTGATAGTGGATGATGAAGCTGCAAGGGAAGACAGGAATGCATGTTATCTGTCAGATTTTTTTTTCTTTTTTTCAGCTTTACAAGTTTTTTTTTACTGTCACAATCATTACAAAATATGGGCATATAACTATCATTGGACAGTATGAGTAATGAAATCGAGGGAAAGTATATTAAGCAGGATTCTGCACAGCCTCACTATTAAAATGTACGATAGTGTAAGTGATCAATATACATCTTCATGGGTTAACAAGATAAAATCAACGCTAAATACAATAGGATTCACACATCTTTCTACATTCCAAAAATGTACAGAGCTTTGCTTAACTGATGACTGGAAGTAGAATTTATCCAGGAGTGGAGACGCAAGACTGATGCCAGCATTTACTATTTTAAAAATCTATTAAAGACACATTTTTTTTTTATCATGCAATATGACACTAATCCAGCAGTGCCAAGCTCACCTGAGGGTTCAGAGTCATGAGCAAATCTAACTGATGTTTCCTTAACAACAATGGGAGAGACTGAGGGACTGGCACCAAGACCTGGGCTTGTGATCTGTAAAGCAAGAAAAGACAGAAACCTTTGAGAATTGTAGTACAATGACAAAATGCCAATAACATCATGTCAAAACTCAAAAGCTTTCTTTGTTTCATTTGATACTGAAGAAGATCCACATATAGGATCGAAAATTTGATTAAACTAATTTTTTCGTTTCATTTTGGACTGTTGCGTTATTACACTGTTGGCAAGTGCGTGCTTTTCAAATCATGTCAAAACTCTTCATGTTCTTCAAATTTTACCCACACAGTTCTATGTTCGAAGGCATAAACCTGTCAAAAGTCAAATGCTGAAAGCAGTTGACCACACAGCCATATGCCCACTTATTACTAACATTCCTCATGACATTTTATCATTAAGTAAATTCTCAAGACATTTTTGTGGAGACTATACACAAATGCTGAAAAGAGAAAATATCTTCATAATGATTTGTCTAAGCATTCAAGTTCATTTTATAAGTTAATGTCCCCCCTTTTGAAACTCACTATGCCATCCATCAATTTTTTTGTAGAAAATCTAAAAGGTTCATTCAGCCAAAAAACTGGAAATCACAACATGCCTGAAGCAAGTCATACAGTAGTATCTATCAAATTCTTATGTCCATCCTTGAATGGTACAACCATGCCAGCCAAAGTAGAGCAAAGTAAGTTTCAAGTTTGATAAAGATGAAAAATAAGATCAGTTGCAGACAGTTTTTGCTCACATGATGTTCTTCTAGCCAACTACTCTCCTATTTGATATCAGGTCTGAATTCTCTCAAAATATCATGACAAAACCTGGCATCCAGCATTTTACTATCAGAGATAAATCTAGGGGCCATGTGCACAATATGTGACTAGCGCTAGTAGCAATATAAAATATTATATTGAAAGTAAGGCAACTACAGTAATTGTAAGTTGCTTCTGACTTAAGGCTACAAGACAACTAAATTAGGTTGCTTATTGTGCAAAACCCCATGATGTTTTTCAACAAACTGGTCCTTCTTTAAGTTGTTAGTTTTTACTGCAGCTTGTTAACACTTCACAGTTATGAGATTTGGTGAAATAAAGCAGCAGGGTCCGTGGAGTTAAATGCAAACTTCAAATTCATGTAACAGCACAGGTCGGCTGCAGATTCTGACACTGTTTTGTTTGGAAAAACAAGAAAAACAAAACCTAAAGGCCTAACTCTGGTATAAACTACCACAGCATTTTGGCAGACTTCCACTGCCACCACCCATATAGTACCCAAGAGATCAAGAAATAAAAAATACAAACAAACAAAAAAAAATCCTATGTTGTGCCAGAACGAACAATGAAGTAATGCCTATTCAATACTGGAATGTATCCTGAAATCTTATCCTGAAATCTTATCCTGTGTTAACGTTAAAGAAAAAAAAATTACTCGCATTAGCATGGCATAGTTTTAAAAACTTTTTTACTGAAAGTAAAAGTAACATTTGGTGGATAACAGTCAAGAGTTTCTGTTGAACAAATGCAAATGATTCTTACCGATGTAACATTAACAGGTGATCCAGTGGCTCCAGCCAGCATGGAAAGGTTAGTCTGAATGTGACCTGTCGTTGCCACGGTTACCACATGCTGGGTGTAAGATGGACTCTGGCTGGCTCTGATCTGCTTGTAAACATTGGTGGTGGTCTTGATGGGTGTGGATGGCAGCTGGGGTTCTTTCTTCACATTGATCAGAGCACCAGGATACGTTCCTGTCGGGGAAGAAGGTGAGAAGTTGGTGCCCACAAAACAGGAAATGTATTCAGTTTGCTCATATCTCATGATGTGGTACTGTTATCCCATAATGTAGCCCTATAAGGACTTGTCAAAACTTAAAGAGCAAGTACAAATTTTAATATGCGGGGAGATCAAATTTCTCAGACCCATCAATAATTTATCCTCCTTTCTCACCTTCATTTTGCTGTGATACTTTGTGAGTACTGAATGTGAATGTTCATGCGGTATATTTTGCCAAAGCCAGATGGATTGTCTGTGAATTATGAACGCTCAATATGAAGGCATCTTTGAGGCAGCATGGCTGTGTGATTTGTGAGTCCTACTCAGAAACTGATGACTTTCAATACTAAGATTTATGAGTTTGACTCGCGAGCTGGGCGGTTTAGGTTGTAGTGTCCTTGGGAAAGACACTTCACTTCCATTTCCTCACTCGACTCGGGTGTAAATGAGTACCTGGCTTAGAGCTGGAAGGACCAGGGCACTGCACCGCTGGAGACCAGCAATGACTTTGTTATGTATTTCATTTGTAATATTATGTATGATGCGTATTATTATATGTGTTTGTATTATCAATGAGATGTACAACATTGTATGACATTGTAAAACAATTTCCCTACGGGGTAAATAAAATCGTATTTTCATTTTCATTTTTTTCATCATCTCCCCTCCCATTTGCTCCAATATAAGTAAAAGTTTTTTATTCTTCCGTTGGGCTTGAAATATCATTGAAATATCATCCCCTTCTCCCGCAGCCTTGAGGCATGTTTCTTATTTGATGTAAGCCTCTCCTTCTTCTGTATTTGTGACTTATCTCATTATTGTTATGGTGCCAATTTGCTTCAGAAAGTCAAGTGTTTGTTTTTTTATAGCAAATCTACCTCTACATCCCATAGCTTCATCTCAGAGAAAGACTCTTCTGACCAACACTTTTTTCTTTCATGCTGCAAGCAACTCCTTTCATGCTGGATGCAACTCAGTAACAAAAGAACCTCTCCAAAACTACCAACAATCAGGCGTCAGGGTTTGTACAAAGGGCAAAGAATCTAATTAAGGCCAGTGAAGCAGCAACATCAAATATTCAGAAACATAAAAAAGATAATTTTGACTCACCATTTTTCAACAGCTCAGCCAGATAGGAAGCTTGTGATGAAGGAGACGGTGTAACAACTGTGTTTTGCTGGGGTGGGGAAGTGGGGGGGGAAGGGGCTGGGGCGATTGTACGATGTTTCCTTGGGGTAATCACAGATTTAGCCTAGGAAGAAAAACAGCCAAAAAATTTTAAAAAACAACAAAAAAAAAAACAACTTAAAAGTTCATCAACATGAAAAAGAAAAACCGCTGGAATCTGCAGAGTGACTAAAGAAGTAAGTTAAAGACAAAAAAAAAAAAAAACAGAAGGAGAAACAATGTTTAAGACAATTGAGGGATACAAATGTAATTCGGCTACAAGTTTTATTCTGTTGTTACCAGACTTAACGATTCACAAGAAAATCATTTTATGACCGGCAACTTCACATATTTAGTTGTAGTAAACTATTCTACAGGAACAACAGGTTATGAAAAGCTTGTGACACATCTTGGTCACTATTCAAACATACATTAATGCCATTTCAACAGGTACAAATCTCCTGAAACAGTATCACAGAAAACAAAATGGAAACAAAAATTTGAATAATTGGATATTCCACGGGTTTTTTAGAGGTCTGTCACTTGTTAAGTTACACTATGTGACCAAAACAAAGTAAACAAATAAAATTCAAGCCCTAGGTGTACTCATAGAGTTTAATGAGTACTTTCCTGATACTTGTAATTTGAGTTTATCCAGCCATTCTTGAGTTACACATCTTAATAATCGTCTTGTGAATTTTTGAAAAAGTGGAAACTCAAAAAGACTTCAAAGCTAACACACAGACTACTAACCAATCAAATATCAGTTTGCTGATGCATTAGTTCGTGTTTTTTTCTTAAAGTCAAGTGGAATAAGATTGTTTGCATCTACACATAAGCACCATTTTTCTGCACCACATCAAAGCTGATACAACCATTAAGAGTGAGACTTACCGTAGGTACAGCAAACGGCCCATCCTTCTTCTTGATGTTGTTAGTATTACTGGAGGAACCCATTAACTTGGACAAGAGAGCAGTGGCTCCCCCAGAACTACCACTGTCACTGCTTCCTGAATTTTTGATGAGTTTGTTAATTTTTGTGGATTTCCTCTGTGACTGATCAGGTTGAATTAGGATCTGGGCCTGCTGTTGTTGCTGGTGTGGATGAACTGTGAGGGACTGTGCAAGCAGAGGGGTCTGTGATGACACAGGCTGCTGAAATAACTGTTGCTGTTGGTGGTGAAGTTGTTGATGATGATGCTGTTGCTGGGATAATGAGGGAGCAGGCTGGATGGGTGTGGGTGATTGCTGACTGCGATACTGTTTCTTATGCACCACAGTCACCTCAGCAGGATGCTGATGTTGCTGTTGTTGTTGCTGCTGCTGCTGCTGCAGCAACTGAGCCAGCAGTTCGGAGGACGAGATTGTACTGGTAGCTGTGACAGGCTTCTGTTGTGAGCTGGCCACTCCGTGAATATTATTGTAGACGCCTGTTGGCAGGATTGTGAATGTCTGCTGCGACACAGAAGACAGCCCCGGGGTTACTGACGTCCCCAAGAAAATAGTTGAAGGATCCAGCTGGTACTGTCCATCAGCTGTCAACTGTAAGGTTATGTTCTGCGAAGATCCAAGGTTGCTAGTTAAGAAAGCAGTTGTGTTGGCATTACCACCACTGAGTACTGGTGGGGTTGTAGAGCCAATGACTTCCGTTGTTGAGCTGATACTAGCAGGTGCAATGTTCGAGGTAGGGGACGAGCTTGTCAGATAATCCACGAGGGATAAGTCGGTAGATTGCATGCTACCCTGATGAACAGAAGTCCAAAACACACACAAAGGTTACTAACTGGATGTCAAAGACATGTATAAGAGAGAATGAAGGAGCGAATTCTGACAATTTTCAGTACTGAAACAAAAAAATGAAAGATCAAAATAACTGCAACACTAATGGAAAAATTGAAATCAGAGCCAATTTTCTGCAAAAAAATTTCAATAGGTAGCATCTCTGAAATACCCATGATCCATTTTAAAATCACCACACCAAAAAGCAACAAAGAAGATATTTATAAGATGGCTGATATATCTTCATGGGCTAAGCAAGCTTACCTGATAATCAACAGCTCAAAAGCTTACCTGATAATCAACAGCTCCTGATTCTATGGGCTAAACAACTTCATGGTAAGTTTTCTGCCATGGACAAAGAGTATTAAAAAAATACCAAACTAGCCCTCCCTATCAATCACCTAGACTGTTATCACCACTGACAGTAAAAAAAGTACAAACTCTCTATGGTAACATTCATGGAATGCAACTGGATTTACCTGAGCAATCTCAACACTTGGTGCTGTGTCCGACATGAAGGTGGACGAATATGTCGATGGCGTCCTGGCACCGAAGAACTCTGCAATTTACAAAATACCCAAAATAGTTTACATCACCTGTCTGACTCCTTGTTAATTTCTTGAGAATGATGAGAGATGTCAAAGAATATTATGTTTTTTGTTGAAAAAAAAAAAGAAAATTATGAGATTCAGATACCTGATTCAAGGGCATCTCTAAAAGTGACACTATTTTATCTAAGCATCAAGGAAAATCCAGATTCACTCACTACAACTGAATATCTATAATGTTTTAGATGAGAATGCAGTGAAAACAATACAATTCAAATAAAGATGAAATTCCTTGTGTCTTATTACAAGATGTCATGAAATGTGAGACTCAACACCTTTTCATTACTTTCTCTTCACCCCTTCTCCTTGTAAATCTTTTGAGAGTGGTGTGAACTGTCCTCATGAAGTATAAGCAATATGGATGCAGCATAACAACACTGTGTATTATATTTACTTGTGTGCAACAGCCAAAAACAACTCTATAACCCTGAATGTACAATATGTCTTGCATCAGTGAGCAAGAGAGTTAGTAGCTAAATTAAGGTCTAAGATACTGGGTTCTAAAGGTCATTGGAACTGTCCAGTAATTAATTTTTACTTGCTACAGAAATTGAGAAATCATTTTTTTACATAAAAATGTTGGCTTTATGGGTAAATGATTGGCAATTGTAAATAAATAAGAGTTTTTGTAAGGAAAATTATATGACTTTAATCATAGAAATCTGGTTTTCAATCACAATTTTCTCAGAATTTTCTTCCTTTGCATAAACGCAAACCTTTGTCCTTTCAGTGACAATACTTTGGTCCAGGAAAATGCTAGGTCACATTTTTTTTCCAATTAATGACAGTAAACACATTGACCTATCATATCATACCAAGAACTTCATGAAGTCAAAACACAATATGAGTCTCATTTGCCTGGCTGCATGACAAATATATGAGTAATGAATGACTCAGAAGGTGCAAGTGTCTGCTATCCAAGTAATGAAGGCCAGAAATGGTAAAGAGTAAAATTCTGTCACACTCATTCCACACTCTGAGTCATTTTTTTCTGTTATCATTACTTTGATCCTCCATCTATCTTCTTTGTTCTATTAAAACAGTGTAGAGTTTTGACTCAATGTTACATCCCAATTTTACAAGCTAAACCATATCTACTGGACCGTTTTGTACCGAGCAACAAGCTGAGAGTACTGAATTTCTCAAAACTTAGGAAAATGACTTAGACAAACGTGGAATGAGCGTGATGATATAACAAGGATGTATTCAGGCATACATATCTAGTTTTCATGAAAAGTTAAAGACAACTGTTCATGAGCCAGCATAGTGGTTTGTATGAGCAAAAAGTCGAGAGTAATCTGCAGTGACATAATTTGGCACTAAATTCGGGAAACTAGCTACCCTGCTTTACAGTGATAGAAAACATATTTAAGGCAACTGATAATGTCCAAATAGTGAGGGTAGTAAAAAGAAGTAAGCAGATTTGCATTTCCCTTGCAGGTTACTACTTGAGGTATGCTCATTTGAAAAAAACCTGGAATGAATTTTTTTTCTTCGCATAGGAAATTTTCACAAGTCAAGCTGAACTCACAAAATATGTGCAAATGAATCCTTAAAGAGACAAAATAAAAAACACTTTCTACAGCAGGTGAAAAGATATTTGTCTGAACCCATCAATGTAGAAAAAAAACCACTAACTTTGAAAGTAAAGTATAATGAGATAATGTGTTATGAATGTGGAAGTCCATTAGTCCTTTACCAGTACCACTTCATGTGTTAGACTTACTCCAAATACGAGAAAGGGCTGAGAGTGAGGGGGGACGGGATGGGTGGGAGGTTGAGAAGATGTGAGAAGTCAAGGCAGTAACACTGGTGTAGAACAATGACCATAATCTTCTTTTTTTTAAGGATACTATGGTCCAAACATTGTGTGTCTGAAGTCTTATATTGTTAGAAGTTTGAGCGCTTAAGTTCACTTACCAAAAAAAATACATAGAAAGTTTAAAGTTACTATGAAATTTTAATGTTCATACAGTCACTGGCATATTTCTGAAATTTAGCATCTGAGTTATCTTGAAAAAGAAAGGTAACGGTGAAGGTCCAGTGATTGTGATGACTTCAACTTCTATTTAAAGTAGAACCTCAAAATTAAGTACTCAATTAAAATCTTGTTATGAAGTATGGATGTCACAGCTACAGATTCTTTAATTTTTTTATCCCTGCACTATTCTGATGGACCTCGATATTAAGTATACCTCAGTAATAAGTACTTTATATTGAGGCTCTACTGTATTACTTTACATGGATTTGATTTCTCTGAAGGAATGATACTTGTGGGTTTCTTTCCAAGAGAGAGAATGAGGCACAGAACATTCAGATCCAATGATCTCTGACTACATTACATAACTGACTACATTACATGATCTTAACATGCAGCACAATCATTATCAGGTATGGTAACTGTCAATAGCAAAATTTTGGGATACCATAACTAACATACAGATCTCTGTTCAAAACAGAAGTTGTTTTGTCATTTTTTATTCAATTCTTTACTTAAGTGTGCACTTTTTCCAGATTTGATTTTCAGTCTTCTGAAAACATTCAGCACTCTGCTATCCCTATGTCCTAATTCTTACTGTATCATTGTAGAGAAAGTGCCAGGGAGGCAGGATGAAAAAGTAAGGAGACCACATGCATTAGCAAGGAGACTAAAACAAGTTTAGAGACCAGTATGAATATGCAACAAGAGAAGAAACATCTAAAACAGTGTTTACACAAATGTTGATAAAGGTGGCATGCTCAACCGTGGCTATCCTAATGTTAACAAAAGAGTCAAACTACGCATGCCTGGCAACTGTGGGGAAGATGTACTTTGCATATCAAGTCTCTGAATTTCTTGAAGCACAGTTTTTCATAAATGAGAAGTGGACTGATATTATCTTTAAACTCCAATATAACATGTTCTGATGTTCTCAAAACTGTGCAAACAGGTGTTAACAATGCTGAGCATGTGATCACTGATACAGAGGAAAATTTAAAGTTCAGGGCCAATACACTCAATACTACATGTGCTGTCTTCATTCTACCAAAGACAAAATACTATGCCCACTTCCAACCTAAACAAAACTGCTTCAGTTTTTAAATAAAATCACCAGCATTATCATAAATTAATGAACACATCTGACTTTTTCTTTGAAAAATTGTTCAGTTCAGTTCTTTGCGACATCTCTTTTCTGAAAACTAATATTAAACAAAGTACATTTTCCTCAAACTCTTCCCGACAAATGTTCAATAAAAAGAACTTCAGGATAACAGGATTCTGACAGGATGCAGTCTAGAGATTTTAAGGTGAAATACACTGGAACAGAGAATGAAGAGAAATGCTAGCAAATGAGCTGAAACGGTTAAAGTGACAGAAAACTGCTATGCTTACCAATACTATCAATGTGCCTAACATTGTGAATCCCTTCTAAATATGTCAGAAAGACTCTTCCATAGGCAAAAACATTGACATCTCTTTAATTGATCTATGACTTATGGCACAAAATGCTAATTCCAGCACATATATTTGGTTTCCTCAGAATAACAAACTGAGATCAAGGTGTCTTCCATGAGCTGAAATTTGAAATTTCTGAAGAATATGCTGCAACTAAAATTTAATGTGATCTGGAAAAGGCATTCCTGAATATTGTAAATTTAATTTTCAACCCCTGTCAAATTATCTCCTAAGTTGTGAATTCAAGCTCGGCTTCCAAATCCAGATCTTGAGAAATTTTTGTTATTTTCTTACAGCACTGATCAAGACAACCAGAAAATATAGTCTTTTTGGCTGTGATTTCAGGATCCAGGACTTTGAGCTAACACTATATATCTCGATGCTCTAATGGCTTCAGATGGCACATCTTCCTATAAATTATAAATCATCCAAGAGGTGAGTACTAACCATATGGGAACTAAATCTAAAAGGACAACAGAATGTATGATGGATATAGGGATAGAAAGGAAGGGATTTCCATTGCCAGAAGCTATAAGAGTGGAATCTTGCAGCCAGTCAAACTGAGGCTTTAGTTGCTCTTTGAATAGTTCATATCTATCATGTTGGAAGCTCAATGTATGTACTTTCATGCCGTGAAAAAATGTCTGACTTAGCATTACTTTCACCTAAGAGTAAGTCATCTACTGTGGTAGGGGATCATCTCCATGCAGTGCCAAAAATTCCAAGGAATTCCCGCTTAAAAAATAAATAAAGAACAACTTAACACTACAGAAGATATCTTATTTACTTCACCTCACAAACACTGAGATTTATCCACAATTATTCATCTTTCAACCAGGAAATTAAGAATTATGTATATTGAAATGACTGCCATTTCATTTTCTACAATTTAACAAAAAAATTAATACCACAGAGTCCTGACTACCATCCAACCTGAGAATTTGGCTCCCTAGTCTGCCAACATAAGCCTCAGTTCTGACTGACCACAAGACAAATCAAACTCTTGCTAAATAAACTGAAGTGGACAAAAGATAATGACCAACTAAAAGGTGTGTGGCCGGTTTACGTGGAGATGAGGTGGAGGTGGTCAGCACTAATGGAGCCACACTAGATGGCAGTGCACGAGGATGATCAGTGTCCTGACCTTGCATGGAGTCAATGTCCATGAACTCCTCAAGGTTAGGCTGGAGCTGGACCAGACCTGGCTGGATGAGATCCCCACAACCCAGCTGGCCTGTGGAAGAGGAGAGAGATTATTGTCTGATTAATTCTGTTCTCCAGGACAAGCTAATCCTGGCAGCAATACCTAATACTCTGACCAATGCTGGGCTTGAATCTTCCTGAATGCTGAATTTCAAACAATGAACAGCCATTTCACCTGTACAATACCTGTCAGCGGTGCCAGCTAAAATATTCTTTTTTTTCTTTTATATCTCATCTTGCCCAATTCTTAATCTTTAGCTTATTTCTATGTGCCAAGAAAACTATCACAATAGTAGAAACCATACTTATTTTGAATAGATATGAAAGTCTGACGACAGCATGACTTTCAGGAAACAAACAAAACATCAGTATTCTCTGGATCGAAGACATCTGATTCCTAACTAAGTCAAATTAAGATCTTTAGAATTCAAGTCTGTATATTTGCCTCATTAACACCTTTACAAGATTCTGTAGAGATATTACACATATTCTTAGACCAGCCTGGTTGCTATCGTTTTTGCAATTTCATGTCATCAAACTGATTCCTATACAAGCTTAACTACCTATCAGTGATCAAATGACTGAAATTCAAAATCAGTGATGTCAAAATAAATTTTATAATGATGGGTTCTGTCACTATTCTGAGGTGAACAGGCTCTGTCCTCACTACGACCCTGCAGAGAGACAAAGGCTGCCATTCTTTTAGGGCTTATATGTTACCATCAGTTCTAAGATTCAAAAGCTCTGAGGAATCAGCTCTGAGAAATGGGTATTAAAGAATATGGGATACAGGGCAAAATGAATAACTGTTTTCAGGTGTAATTCAATATTGTCACACTGACTCCTGGTCATTTCACACTGACTCTCGGTCATTTCACACTAACGCCTGGTCGTTTCACACTGACTCCTGTGACTACCACACTGACTCCTGGTCCTACTACACTGGCTCCTGTGACTCCTGGTCCTACCATTCTGACTCCTGGTCCTACACCATTCTGAATCCTGGTCCTACCATTTTGACTCCTGGTCCTACACCATTCTGACTCCTGGTCCTACACCATTCTGACTCCTGGTCCTACCATTCTGACTCCTGGTCCTACCATTCTGACTCCTAGTCCTACACCATTCTGACTCCTGGTCCTGCACCATTCTGACTCCTGGTCCTACCATTCTGACTCCTGGTCCTACCATTCTGACTCCTGGTCCTACCATTCTGACTCCTGGTCCTACACCATTCTGACTCCTGGTCCTACACCATTCTGACTCCTGGTCCTACACCATTCTGCCTCCTGGTCCTACACCCACACAAATTCTAATGATTAGCAATGTTACAGATGCCACTCCTTTTTCATGAGATTCTCTGCACTCTCTCCACTTTCATGTTGAGTCTAGAAATGTCATCATTAGCGGCAATTTTCACAACAAAGACAATTCTTAAGAAATCAACTTGTAAAGTGTATATGTGCATTTTTAAACAGATCTAATTAGTTTTTATAACACAGGAAGAGAATGATCAAGGCAAACAGAAAACAAGAGACAAAACAGATGGAACCTTGTTTTTATATTTAGATTTTTCCAAGCAAGCTGTTTCTCAGACTAATGTCAAGCAACAATTTCTGAAAGGCACTAATATTCTTATATCCTTTCAGGTCTCTCAGACTCTATTTCTGTTTCTATCTCTGATCCTCAAACTCCTATTAACTTGCTTTTCTTTGTATGTCTCTTATTTCAGTCTTGAAAAAGAAACGTCGACCATCTTTTTAAATAAATTCATTATATATTTTTAGAAAATTTTGAGTCAAATCTGGGCAGAATTATATTTAATTTCAATGAAAGACACCAACATTCTTTGAGTTCAGAGACTTTTCTGAAGAGTGGCGTCCTTGAATGCTGAAATGACTGAAATGAAATCTGTGACATGTGGTTAGGTTTGAAGGTACTTACTGAACTCCCTGGGATTCGGGAACGCAAAGGGCTGGTTCAGACTAGCGAAGAGCTCATTGGTGAAGTCCATATCCATCATACTCATGTCCGACTGTAACAGATTCAGGTCAGTACTGGACATGTAACTGGCTGAGCTGTGGGGGATGAAGGTGACCTCCCCTACCCTGTCCAGCAGCTCTCTCTCGTTGAGAGCTTTGGTGTCTTGGAAGTTCAGGCTCTGCTGTTGCCTCTTGAAGTATCGTCGCCATTTCTTGTATTCAGCTGTTACTGTGCCAAGTTTTCGCTTCCAGTACTTGCCTTCCAAAACAACAGCCTAGTTGCGGAGAAGGAAACAAGCAGGGATAAAATCAGCAGACTGCTTAGCAGCAGAATTAATCACAGGAAATTTGTGTTGTGACCATCTTGAAGCCTCACATGGACCCCAACTGGAGAATATATGAAATATCTTAGGTTCTAATAAGTGTAAATAATCTATATTCAGGGATACCTGTCACTTTCAATATAAATTCTTTGAAGGTTCCAAGGTATCATACAGATTAAATAAATAAACCTAAAGATACCTTTTTAGTAAGATTATCATATCTTGCATTATATTATATAGATAAGAAAATGAACAGGTAAAGAAGAATCAAGCTTAAGATGTTT
Source organism: Ellobium chinense (assembly GCA_033807755.1). Lineage (NCBI taxonomy): Eukaryota > Metazoa > Mollusca > Gastropoda > Ellobiida > Ellobiidae > Ellobium > Ellobium chinense. The sequence continues at coordinate 681,490 of JAWQUT010000151.1, read as the reverse complement.
CAAGCCAAGTGGTTCCTTGGACTGATGCCAAGGAATCTTCCACGCAAGACAGTATTATCTGAGAATTCCCCAAAGTGTGCCATCCTGTGTATTTCACCAACATGTCAGCGGTACTTTTATAATATTCTTCTTCTTCAGCTGCTCAAAAGTTCCAAGACGTTTGTTTGTCTGTAAACTGAACAGGGTCTGACAGTTTGTTTTACTTCTTTTTCTATGTTCAGTTTCTTGCTGTAACCATGGCAGACAGTGTACAACTAGAAGTTTGATAGTGTATGAAGCTTGCATCTTCCTGCTATAGGATCATCATTTTGGGACAGTGTCATCATGTTAGACGTCTTATGTTGCCATCCCTGGCTGTGATGTGGCGTTGTTCATATTCAAATGGTCCACCACGTATAAAGTGAAAGTGTACAGTGTATATGTCAAGTTCTGCGTTTTGCTATCATTCACAGCTGCTCCTGGCACACTGTCCAATCACATGTTACAACTAATGCAGATTGTCATGATCAGATTCAAAAAGTAAAAAGACCTAGCGATTTGATAATTGGATGGAAAATACAGTGCCTGAAAATTCAGATTTGATCAATGTGTGGACAGTACACTGCTTAACCATAGGGATTTGATCACTGTAGGGACATTACACTACTTGAACATAGAGATATGATCATTGTTTGGACAACACACTGCTTGAACATAGAGATTTGATAATATATCGTATGGATCATGATCATTGTTTGGACAATACACTGCTTGAACATAGAGATTTGATAATGTATGGATCCTGCTTGAAACTTCTGTGGCCAGTTTCATAGCCTCAGTCTTCAACATGAAATGAGGGGCATCTCAAAAGAGGGAAAGATGGATAAGAATCTGTTCATCTCTTTAACTGATATGGTGACTACATGTTTTCACCACCAGGCATACACTGCCTTATGGATTTAACAAACCAAGTCCTTACCTCCGGCTTTGAATGAATGTCATCTGCAAGAGGGGTGGCAAACTGGCAATACATGGGCAGCTTGCTAAGGATATCTTAAAAAGAAATACAAGGAATAAAACTTCAATGGGAGCATCCAAAATGGTCATGCTATCATTGGGAAGTTTGGTTATTTCTCAAGTCCAGCTCACAAATTGGAGCATATACTATTAAAAGATTTTGGGTGCATAACTTTTAACATGTGTTTGATATTCAAGGAACAATGAAAACCTCCTAGATTCCAATTTGCATTATACTGCCTCATCTTCTCAGTCCCTGCATACACCAAAATCAGACAGCTCTTATACTTGACCCACTTCCCAATCCTGTCTCATATTTTAATCATTGGGACCAAGGCCTCGCACAGAACTTTACGGCAGCAAATACATCATCTCTAAAGGCATATTTATAACACTGTGGTTATATATTATCACTATCCACGAAGACTGTCTTATGTCAAAACTGCTACATTATGACCTGTGACACTCTTCCTGGATGGTGCCACTTTCCAGTAATTTACAACCTACTTGACTATGAGTGCCTAAACTATCTAAACACAACAGTCTTGGCAAAACATTGTGACTTGTGGTTCAACAGTCTTAAAGAAAATGCCTGCTTGTCATTGGCAATTGATCTGACTTCCATTAGTGCATAGCTGCTTAAAGCTTACACTGCTTAACTGCAACTCACTGAACGAAAGAAAAAAAGTATGATTAAATTATTTAAATGAAAATTGTAGTCGTCCACTGACTTTTGCTGAGAAAATACAGTATTAATTATCTGAAAACACTGTCATTCTAAATGTGGGAGATGCAATTCAGCAAACTGCAATAAATCAGAGTTGACTGTAGTTCTATGAAATATAATTAATGTAAATCATAAGAAAAAGGAAAACATATTGCAAAATGTACTGTATAAGCCTTCTGAAGATGCTTTCCAACCTTACAGCTTATGTGAAATTCTGCTGCAAGCCTAGTAAGAAGTACATATGCAGCATTTTCTCCAGACCATTTGTGTCTGGGGGAGACATTCTCCCTTTGTCATAAATTTGAAGGTGGATGTGTAAATTTTTAGAGGGATTTTAATTTTCCTCAAGCAATGCAAACTTTGGAGTGCAGGAGAGAAAGTTTTAGAAAGAGAAATTGGTGTGTGTTCAATGTATTTCTGGGGGGATTTTGAAATTTAAGAGGCAAATTGCATGCTCACACAGTATGGGGAAAGCACTGATTTACCGTTTAATGCAGAAAACATGATGCACACTGTATGCCATGAGTATCTTAAGACCCTTAACATAACTTACACTGCGCATGCCATTCTCTCCAAATGAGGTTGTTGAGTCGAATGCGCTGCCACTGGGACAAATGTAATCCTCTGAACTGTTTCCATCTCGGTGACGTAATCTTCCCACTGTAAGAGATCACATGTTCGATAGATGAAATCAAAAAAGAGAAGAAAATGGTGAACATGGCACATTACTATTTGCACCTGACTATAACTAAGCTAAAGCAGCAATTAATGAAAGATGCTGAGTAGGCAACTAACTTTTCATGTCTGACTCAACAGTCCGGTGATGGTGATAAATTTACGGAGCTCTCAGATAAATGTGTATTGCATGGGATCTCAAGGCTATACTATAACTCCTCAGATAGAAGATGACCCTGAAGATAAGAAATTGAACAATCCATATTCAGAGGTGGTTCACCACATGGATTTGACTTCAGAGGGGTGGAAAGGGAGGCAGACAAAAATGAGTCATCATCTTCTCACAACAGACAAACACTTACAGAGATTCATGGTGGAGTTAAGTGTCATACCTCCTCCACCAATGTCCAACACTTCACATCTTGTGAGACAGATCCATTTCACTTTTTTTTTATGTCACAATCATTCCACTCATACTTGCATCCTTTCCTCATCTGGACTCACAAAACATTTGAATACTGATGGCATGATGATTTCAGAGAGTCTTGTCACTAAGTTAAAGTTGGTGATCAATAAATTCTAACATGCATTCAATGTGTGTTTCACACAGCAAAAATATGGAGGTGGGGAAGAAGGGGTATTTTCAATTTAGTGGTGTGACATCATCAACATTATTGCTAGAGCTAGCATCAACACCACTCCCAAAGATGACATCATAGTCACTATCACTAATTGCATCATTAATCCTTATCAAGGTTCGTACTCTACCCCCAATATATTGCCATCAGCCGATGTCAGTATCTAAGTTTGTGTTTTACCATTGGTAGTTAAGTTATGTTTTACATGGATTCATGTGTTGAGATGCACTGATGAAAAAAAGTCTCCCTCCTGACAACACAGAATAGATCATATGCAACGGGTTTCAGACTCAAGGGCAGAAATTATGTTCTGAGTGCACTACTGTGGCTGAGATAGCATACAATCAACCCTTGTGTCAAGTGTGGGTTAAAATTCTGCCTTGAACTTTCATGAAGTGCCTCATCAAGGCCACATTCAAGCCTACAAAAATTCCTTTTATGTCTGTTCTTAAAAAAGTAAAATATGTCCTTTGACTGTTGTTAACACCGCCTTCTCTGTATTCCCTACCGCACCTCCTTCCATCTTCCCACACCCAACCCACCCAAAACTCCTATGGCAACTCCGCACTATGACTAATATGAGCGCTGCTAAGAGGATCCTGTGACTTATCTTATTTTAACACATACTGTTGGTTTTGTGCTAAGTAAAATGTAACAGCTGGCATGTCATTAATCCCTCTTTCAGTTGCACCTAGAGGAATGGAACATTCCAATGACCTATCCAGAGTGATGTGATGTAGTTTCCCTCGACAAGTAAACAGGGATCATGATGTATCCTCACTGAAAGTGACAGGACTTTGAAAACAAGCTTACCAGTGTCTGGTTATGAAAAAAAAAGAAAATCCAGAATCATAATAAGATATTTCTCATCAACCTTTGTATTTTTAACAACTCTTGTTCCTCGCTTGTTGAGGAGACTTTTCTCTTAAAACTGATTTTAGGCAGAAGAATACTGGTGTACACCAGTGGACTTGACAAATGTACAGAAATGGTCTCTGTTACAGTACAACTCTCTGGCACCAAGTCATCAAACTTCCTGCTAACACTATCAATAGTAATATCTTATTTGTAGTAAACTCCTTTCAATATATTATAAATTATAGTGTGCATTAACTATGAACCAAACCTCAGAATTCACGCTTATTTTCTTCGCGTAAGGAGTTCACCAACCTGCGATAACAAGGCACAAAGAGGTAAAAACCATTCATTCTAGACACACGAGATCAGAAATATAATGGCATGTCTTGTATTATACAAGGATATCTGATCTGCACAGCACAAAATGAATCACTGTTTACTGTTGTATAATAGAATGTGCCAGGGACTGTACAAGTGAGTTTTTTTTTTATTTAGGTGGATCTAATTTTCATTAATTTTGAAAGTAGAGCTTCCCTCACAAAAATTACTTCACGGGATAGAAAAGCCACTTCCCACAAAAAAGGCACTGCATACATTTTTAGCAGAACATGGCTCTAATTTAGGGACTTTGCAGTTTATATTATATAAGCAGATCCAGCAGATTTTAAGCAGATCCCAGTAGTACTCTCCTTCATGTTGCCAATCTTTTCAGAAGAGGAGGAAGGGGGGCCCATTTTTTTTAAATTGAGCCATCTTATGAGGATCATCTAAACTGTGGAGCAATCACCAATTTACTCTGAGACTCTTGACACTAAATGCTTGCTATAATTTTGTTCTGATCTCATTCTTTCTCCTACTAATCTGTCTCTACTTTTGTTACTTCTTGGTTTTCAAAGAATGGGAATGAAAAAGAGTGGTGTTCAGTAACAGCTCCACAATGGTGACTCTAACATTCTTATACCAACATTTAATTCAGCAGGCATTAAGGGGGGGTGCGCCTCCTGGGAGTGAAATCGTGAATGCTTGAACTAGGGACTTTTTAAGCTTTAAATTCAGATTCAGCGTGGTCAAATTAGAGGAAAAATGTGGATTTTATTTTTGTTTTGCGTACGGTTGCCATGGCAACGCCGCCATATTGGATTTCCTATGTTGAAAATGAGCTATTTTCATAAGCCTAAGGCTCCTAGACTTTCGAATGTGATCATTTCAAATTTTGTACACGTATAAAATAGCTCTATGAAAATAATAAAATGCATTTGTTTTTTGTTTATTTATCATACAATGTCAGTAATGTTTGAAATATGTGTGTTGACGGATGTGTATTTTTCTCAATTTTCCACCAGATAATCGACTTTTTTTCAACAACGTGAATTAAATCTAGTAAAAACGATGCATTTTATTGAAACACATTCTATGGGATAGATATATTCCAAATTTGAAGTCAGTCGGTTTAGAAATAAAAAAGCCTTAGGGAAAAAAGTGGAGAAAACCAACATTTTGAGAAAAACGCATCTGAAGTTTTGATAGCGCGTTTATACAAGGCTGAGATGACCATCTAGAGGTGCCCTTTCAGGGCATAAAACGGATGTTTCTGGCCTCAAAGGTTATTTTTCTCATAGCAGAAGAGGTTAAAGTGTTTAAAAATACCATAAGCTCAATTTCGATATTTTAACCTCTAGACCCCCTTTTCAGAAGGCGCACCCCCCCTCTGAGCGCCAAGTTTTATCACCATGCACAGCAATGAGCAATACTTGTCCTCATAAAGCACTAGAGTCTATAGCAGCTTCAGGGGCCATATTTTGACAAAGGCAAGTGACTGATCACTTAATCAACAACTGACAGGTCTAATCAACAACTGAAAGGGTCTAATCAACAACTGAAAGGGTTTAATCAACAACTGAATGGGTTTAATCAACAACTGAAAGGACTATTTCATACTGTATTATCACCCTACAGAATCTTACTGGGCTATGAGAAGTATGTGCAAAACATTAAGAGTGTATCCATTTGTGACAAAATGTCAGGTTTAATATACAGGTTTATGAACACTTTCTAGACGCACTGCTCTGCTCCCAGTCTATTCCTTCTGTGCATGTATACTTTCAAATCCAAATATCAAAAATTTAAGGAGACAAAGAGATGTTACCAAATTATTAAATTATTGAAAAGGCTCCAAATTTCAATACACAGAGTATCCCTCTCCCCGCACCTCCCACCCAAACATTTCTGTGTTATAAAAGTAAATGAAAATTCACAACTTTATATGCAATGGGATCCTGTGTTCAGCAGTCAGTAAAAAAGCCATACAAGACATCCTAATGACATAAAGACGACAATAATCAATGCTACTGAACAGAAGACAGTCTTGTATTCTGCGTGGACATGGTCAACCAATGCAACCCTCCAAACTAACAATCTAAACACATTACAGCATGTGCTACCACACAGGATTCCCCACATCCACCATGAAAATCTGAGGCATCAAGTTACTGGTCTCCACACTAATACTACTCAGGCATGCAAAAATCCGCCTGGATCCAGATGTTACCATAGGCAATTGACAAATTATGTCAACTATGTGCAGAATGTGAGACACTGTTTGTCCAATCATTTGAATGAGTGTTGCATCTCGGCAAGTCACATTTGACTCAATGTCAGGGTCCTTTTCTTTACTTTCGTGTCATATCTAAATTTCTTGGATAAACCTCACAGTTGTTTTTTTTTTCAAACTTCTTTAAAATTACCAAACTCAAATATTATATACAGCAAAGCCTCATGAAATCAAATGTCAGGAGCCAGTCTATTATCTTTTGTTTCATTTTGTGGAACTTTATAAAATGATATAATCTTAGACATGGAACTATGGAACCACAGCATAACAATAACAGTGAGGAAGAGGATTTTTGGATATGAGAGGATTGAGAACATGAGATCCTACAGTATCCACATTTTCTTTTTTTTATAAATAATTTCCTTTACTTCATTCATAGTTCTTAATATCTGGTTTTACGATGACATTTTACATTCACTGCATTCAGAACTGCTGTTTACAAACCCATAGACACGAGGTCCCCTCATTAAGTTTTGTGAATGGATCTCTAACTCTCTATCTTGATTTAACCACACACACCAGGTGGTAGGTTTTGGTATAAAATTAAAGACCAGCCAATTTTCTCTGAATGACACTTGTCAATTTTAAATTTTGAGAGATGTACTGCACGCAAGATGGCACCCATACTATGTGAAATTTTAAGGTGAGGTTTCCAAGTGGAATCTTCGTAAGGATCCACCTGTTGAAAATCATGAAAATTTGTTTCCAGTCCAAATATATACACTCTGCTCCTTCATTAAGACCACTTACACCATTACACTTACAGGTAGATCTAGCATTTCAGAAATGGTAAAACAGGCCTAGATGATGAAACCTGTTTAGAGGCTCCAAATTATCTAGCCATGCTTATCATAGCTTCTGTGATTAGTGTGAAGGAAAATGTTAGCTCAGACATGACTGGCAAGAAACTAGTCGAAGAAAACCCCATAGAATCATAAAATGAAAAGCTTGCTATGAGAAAGGTCGGTGTAAAATGGGTACTTCAAAATTTGAAGAACAGAAACTCAAGGTTGTTAAGAATTACTTGCAGGATTCGAGTTGAATGGTCAGGAACTTTTAGTAATTACTGTAGTCACTGGAAGTAAAATTGGATCAGCTTAAATGGTATTTCAACTAAAGAGCATTTAAACAGTTTGGACCACTGAAAAGAGGGACAGGCTAGGAGTTTTTGTGCCCCCAAATTTGACTATTCAAAGCGGCAATGCACCACATTTTTCAACCATCAAGGATCTTTTGTGGTTGATATTTCACTAAAGGATGCTACAATGACTTACATGTAGTATTTCAACAGTGTAATGACTCAGCTGACTAACATTATATCCCATGAGAACAGTGCCCAAGATGAGTACCTCTGGACCACATTTACTGTGCAACAATAAACCCTCACGTAACTAGGACTACAGCTCTGTTTCTTGTAGGGAAAATTCAAGCTCTCAAAGGCCCAACCTTACACTCTTGATTTAGTATTATGCAACATGATATGCTTATTTCCAAAGACAGACTTGGAGAAGGGAAATCTGAAGCATTCAAGACATGATAATTTTAACCAAAGGCCATAAATTCTGAACCATGTATAATGTCAGACTATTGCAGTCTTTCAGAATTGGTTCAGAAGGATGGAATTTTGTGCAAGCAACAAAGGCATGCACCAAGAATGCCTTAAAATGTTCAGTCCTGGGCATTATTTGTTCATGAGTTACTAAGCAAGTCACTTTTAGTGTAAGAACTTATGGAATATCCCTCATAACAGCACTCAGACCATGCTGTGTCTGAGTGCTTTGCAACAGACACGTGATGCTTTTCATGAAACTAGGGACATTCTATCTCTCATGGGCATGTAAGACGAGTATTTTCCTGCCACATCAACGCAAAGATGATTTCATCAGTACACTGTCACCGCATGAGAACATGTGAACCAGCACTGGTACTGTACTTCCAAAAGGTCAACAGCCTCAAAGAAGAAGGCACAGAGAGGAGAGAGTGACAAAAAGGTGTTTTCTCCACAGCGTGCAATTGCACGATTCACTTCTTAAATTTCAAAATCCCTCCCTAAAAATACACTGAATTCGAGCCAATCTCCTTTCCTATAGGCCTACCTAAAAGTTTGTATTATTTGAGCAAAAACCCCTTTAAGTTTTAAGAGTTTATAATCCCCCATCAAGTTTATGTTATGACAAGGAGGGGAATGTCTCCCCCAACTCATGACTTGTGGAAAATACGACTGGTGTGATGACTGCGTCCAAAGACTCCATCAGTTGTATTATCATAAGCTCAGGCTACCAAATTTCCAAAAGGTCTGTTTGTACTGTCCATTTAGCCTTCATATCCCACTTTACTGCCCTGTCCAATCACTCTTGCTCATCTGCTTCAACATGGTACATGAAATCAGCATATATTGCTCTGGCAGAAGTACTAGCTAGCAAGGGCTCAAAACATGATAGCATGATGACTGGGTTAGAGCCTCTTTTTTATAACCCCCTCCACGAAAATAATGCCTGACATGGAAATAGGATGACGAAAATAATGCCTGACATGGAAACAGGATGAAAAATATGTGGAAATCCCCTCAAATTTTGCAAAAATACCATCATTTCAAGCAGTCCTGGGAGGAGCCCAAGTGTAATCTGGCCAACCTGTCAAACAATAAATTACTGTGTTTTCCATTCCTATGTTCTGTATTTCTTACTACCACTCTCATCCCTTATCCCTGGCCAATGGTGAAATAGCAACTCCTTCATCTTATTTTCCACTGACCCACATAACTGTTTACATAATACCATTCCAAGCTGACAAGTAGGTAAGAATGGAGTAGGTCGGACATGCAGACAGATACAGAATGCAGGTATAAAAACTATGATGCAACCCTGTGCAAAAGTGCAGGCATTTGCCCTAGCACAGCAGGCTGCAAAACAACCCCCACGCTACAACGATACTGAAAGATTGCAACAACCTTGAGATAGCCCACCATAAAATGCTAGTCTAACACCACCTTCATAATCTCTGGGGTGTCTTCACAACAGTTTGGGGGCAATGTAGGTCAAATGGATCTTATCTCTGTGTGCTACGTGTTTTTTTTCAACAGTTAGGCCTACAAACTTAGACTCGGGCAGGCATACAAAGCAATCTTGTTGCATCAAGTGTTGCAGTTAATGCTGAGAAAGTAAATTAAAATCACTGTCAGATCAACATGTTGTTTGTTGGTGGATGGAAATCAGAACAGGTCACCGTGCCCTACTCCCAGCTTTTTCTTCTTTTAAGTCGAAGAACAGCTGTGAGGTCTGGGCTATATTTGGCTTGTCAGATACGGCTTTCCCTTCTACACTCTCTCTTTTACCTTCAACGAAAATATTTATGCTGAGCAACAAAACCCACATTTCTTCCAAAATCTGTCACTTGACCAATCAGTATATCAGGTTCTGACCACACCTCCAACTACTGACCAAACTGGGCTAATCACGTTTTTATGAGCTCGGCCCATAGGGGGAGGCCGTCGGCCTTATGAAAGTACAGAAAACTACTGCACCTGTACGCGAGCGTCATGCACTCGAACAGTTTAGACAAAGATGCATCCTCTTTGCTAACTGACGAACTGCTTGTCTTGATGAAGTTGTACGTCGTGGAAGTTTCTTTATTTGCTGTCAAAAAGTCAAATCCTTTGGTATCGTCACTGAAGGGAGAGACGCTCTCCTCTTCATCGTCGTCATTGTTTACATCGTGAACACGGCTAACCATGAAATGGCCACTGTGTATGGTGTTCTTCGAACCGACCGATTCCGACGGCGGTAGTTCTTCCTTGACAGCAATCATATTGTTTTGGGAACGAGCAGGTCGAATATCATCAACAGCCATAACAGTATAATCCGAGGAATCACAATCACAACACACAAATGTCACATAGTTTCAACACAAAGTTTCAGCGTATGCCATAGACACCCCTCAGCTATAGGGAAACGAGGACAACTGAAGAGGCACGACGGCAGCACGTGAACAAAGAATTCTGACCAATCGATACGCTCGAATATTTTCAGCTCAAAGTTCAAGGCTGCGATGGGAGGTAACAATAATATTACTATTTATCCAGTGTTAATGGAGGCGGCCTCCCCTTAGCGTGATGGTCTTTGTATTGGGTCTTTGACATCTATTGTTTTTTCGTCTTTTGGCCCTATTAACATTTTCTGGTATTCTACATATACCACTGTGATTTGGGGAAATTACTTCCATGGAGGTTAAAGATCTTTTGCCCGATCTTTTAACGGGAAGAAAATTTTTCACAAATCTCTTTCGAAAAAGATCATCTCGAATTCTGATTTGGTCTCCAATTTTTCATTTGGCTGGTTTTGACCGCGTGCGAATACATAGGCCTACACATTTTGGTTTGTTTTTTTTTATCTAGAGGGCTCAAATTGTACCTGAAATTTTAAAAAGTGTATGTTTTATTTAGATCTCAGGTCATTTTACACATTTCTACACTCTGACACTCTCCTTATAAAAGTCATCCGGCAACAGAATCACTTGTAGCTTACATAAAGAGAGGGATTTTATATATTAGCGGATTAATTGGGCGTTGTACACAATGAGTGATTTGCCCCTCTAATAGGTGTCACAAACCTATGTCAACATACAACAGTTTGGGATTAGAATGGGCTTAGATGTTCAGACCTATTTTTTTTTATAAGTAAAATGCGAATGGGAATACCAAATCGTAGGGGAAGGTGCCATGCAGATGACAATACGCTAACTGCATCTAATAAGTAGTCGGCGTCTTTGGTGCGAAGTTGAAGGTTAGCTTTATTTGGCGTCTCCTGGGCAAGGTGGTCCTTTTCTCAGAATTAACCTCATTTAAGGCAACCACAAGGAAAACCCTGTCCCACCATCTCCCGTGGAAAGAAAGTTGACCATATTGGCTGCGCGTGAGAGGGGCAATTGGAAGACTGAAAAAAAACAAAGACTGGAGAGTGCTTGGCACAAAGTACCGTAATCTTGGGTTGCACTTCGGGTCTTTATTTAAATGGCCTTAACTGAGAAGAGGTAGTGGGTGGGCAGTCAGGTGACTCTTGCAAATTTAGCAGTTTCAACAATGCATCAGTCTATAAATCAGTCAGTCAACCGGCAACAGAATCACGTCTTGTAGGTTACATAAATTACTCAAACTATCCGAAAGCTGTTTCTTTAATGCACACAGTTCTAATTTAGTTGTACATTACCAATGACACCCTACTCATAAGTATTACGAAAACCATCAACATTTGACTACATATCATTCCGTGTTGACGAATGATGTCTTATTCCACTTTCATAAAAATTTGAAGAAACAATGGAATATTTACACTTATTTGGAATTCCACTGTCATGTAGATGTTTAATTCCTCACGAACTTGTTAGGCTACAAGCATGGCGTCTTTTGTTTTCTAAACCTTGGAACACAGCTTAAAGGCATCCAACGAAACTTTCAGCAACCGATAAAAATAAATTCATTTGGATTCGCCTGTGCTGAATGTGTATTTGGAGATCAGGTGAATAAAGGATTTTATTGTTAGAATCGCGGAAATTTGGTCTCTCTCGTCCTTTGTGTGTTCTAAAGTGGAAAAAAGTTCCTCTTCAGGAAGATTTTACGAATAAATTACGAGTCCAAGCTGTTACTGAGTAAATGAAAGGATAAATAAATTAAAATTTTCATCGAGTTCTTTGAGTTTTAATTTGTTTTGTAAGTGTGTTAATTTGTTCTTCTTACCATTTTCTATTATTTCATCATTTTTGTTATCGTCTTAGCTTCCCTGTTTTCTTTCTTTCTTTCTTTCTTTCTTTCTTTCTTTCTTTCTTTCTTTCTTTCTTTCTCTCTTTCTTTCTTTCTTTCTTTCTTGCTTTCTTGCTTTCTTTCTTTCTTTCTGTCTTTCTTTCTTTCTTTGCCCACTAGTATATTTATCTCCACGTTTTCCTTCTTCTGTAACTTCTGCTTTTCTTCATTACTGTGTTTGTCTTCCTGGCAAATCATGTCTCTACAAGAGTAAGTGTCTATAGATGAAAGAATAATACTCTCAATATAATGGTCTTCGATATTAATGTGAGCAATTGGGAAGTGTATCAGGATCACGGGTGAACACTAGGATCATACGTGAAAGTTAGAGAACATGTTCAGGCAGTAGACATTTGAGAACTAATTTGCTGTGAAGTTAACGACTCTGTGGTGAGGTGGTAGCACGTTCAGACTTGCAAGCCGAGACGAGAGTGAGAGACCCTGGGTAAGGACAGGAAATTTTCTAGATGTTAGGTTTTTCCGGTCTTTTCTCTCAAACTCGATATTTCACAGTCATTTAGTAAAATCCCTGGTGCCACACCTCTCTAGATAATGTGTAACTGCCAGAGAAAGTGTCAGATTGGGCTCAAATTCTTTCCCGTGGTATCAGAATAGAAGACTATAATGAATATATGCTTTACCACCCCGTTACATTGACATGGACTGAAAGAAATAAGCAACACGAGAAGAGACCAATGGGTTTAGGTTTATTTATCGTAAGTTTGTACCCTTGTTGCATACATCATACACAGATAAAGTCAGTAATATTTTCTTCACTACAATGCAATATGATGACATGATATAAAGTTTATGGTGATGCGACGTCCCTATGACATCTCAGCATCTTCACTATGAAATATGGACACATCTACATGTTCTACAGTNGTTTATGGTGATGCGACGTCCCTATGACATCTCAGCATCTTCACTATGAAATATGGACACATCTACATGTTTTACAGTTTTAAATGTTGGCTCTTTGATGCTAATGACAGTAATGCTGGTGGTGGTGATGCTAATGACAGTAATGCTGATGGTGGTGATGCTCATGACAGTAATGCTGGTGGTGATGATGATGATGCATAAAAATGGCGCGAATGGTAACACCGATTTTTAATTATTGAAATTAAGATGCGTATAACACCGATAAAAATAATGACGAAATTGCTAAAATAGTATTGTCGTTGTTGTTGATGATGATGACGACGACGATAATGATGATGATGATGATGATGGTGGTGGTGGTGGTAGTGGTGGTGGTGGTGGTGATGATGATGATGATAAGAGGTGACTACTGGTTATGAAGTAGGTGAAAACAAGCAATATAGCATTTGAAAATATTCAGCAATGAATTTGCTAAAGATGATGATCTATGTATATCCAAATAACCAATTCTTTTATTGCTTTATTGATGAAAATTCTCAAGCCAGTTGATCTCTTTTTCTCATTCTGTGATGAGAAGAACTGGCTGAGTAAGGGCACGGTATCAAGCCACCTTCATAATAATCATTATTGTATTTATCCCTGAAGAGGAAACATGTTGCATGTTATTCTAGAGCTTTGAGTAGGCTATGTGCTTATTGCAGTACTTTAGTGAAATTAATTAATACTACACTAATAGATGTCATTTACATGTATATCTTCTCATGCACAGCTTAATACACGTGTAAACTGGTGGAGAGAAATGGAGCGCAGACAGGACGGGGTGACTTCTCTAGTGCCTGAGAACTCCGGGTAGGCGATCCCATGCAGGTCGAACAAGTTACAGTTCTTGGTGAGGCCAAAAAAGGAGCTGGCTCTCTTCACTTCAGTTTTTTAATACTCCGGCCAATCGATTTTACCAAAAAAGGACATCGTCCCCTTTGGGCCTATCAGTTTGAAATTTATATGCGCACCAGCTCCTGCTTTCATCTCGTGTTCAATACAGCAAGGGACGCTACTCCAGAAAGTCCTAGGCAATGCTATAATGGGTAGCCCAGCCTGTTCACCCATGGATCGACGGAAGTAATGTTAATGATCGATGACAATTACAGTGGTCTTCTAATATTGATGACGATGACAGCAAATAACTGGTATTATGATTGAAGTGAACGTTATCACCCATGGTGATTATGATGATACAGGGTTATAATGATAGTGATTTTGTTTGTGTTAAATTTTACGGGGTGATTATACTGGCAGGGTTGCTAGAATACACCTTACGGAGTATGCTGGCTGGATGGTACTTTTAATCGAGGCGGACATTCTTCCGAATGATTTCCCCTGTCCAACTGCCAAGCTTTTTTTCCTTCTTATATGTGCTAAAATTCACTCATAGCGGTAACTTACTCTCTGGGTAAGTGGATTATCATGCCAACTTAAAACCTGATGAAAGACTCAACCTTCACATGGTACAGTCTGTGCATAATATGTTTTTTTTTGTGTGTCTTTTTTTTTGAGGGGAGGGGGCGGAACGGGGTAGGAAGGTTAAGATAAGTGAAAATCCTGTTGTTGGGCTTTGTCACAGCCAAAATACTTTCCACGGGGTAGTCTGGCTATCCAGCCAAAATACCTTTGCCCAAAATTTGAATGTTCCTTTTCATTTCAGTACAGCTATGGCAGTAACAGAGACGAGGACTTGACTTCATTCCCCTCTTCTGTCAGCCACCGACAAGACAGTGTCTTTAGCCGTGGTCGATCCCGGTATTGTTCGGATCAAGAGACAAATACAGTGGAGCACGGATACTGCATTCACCTCGGGATAGACTAAGAGTTTACCTAGAACAGAGAACCTTATTATTCATAATCAATCCCTTATAAAGATGAACTGTGGAAATGACAGAAGAATGAACTTATCACAAAGACAAGAACTAAAACGACCACGGTAACTCATGAGACAATATAAACATCACGCCTAGAAGGTGAAAAATGCAGTCCGCCCTCTCATCGCCTTTGAAAACAAGGTTGTGTGCGCTACTGTACTTAGAGTCTTTGGCAATATAGGCTTTGTGGTTGGCTGGTGCGGTAATGAAACGTCCATATATGCCAACCACGTGTAAATTTACATCATAAAGAGACGGAAGGGCTGAAAAAAACAACGTACTTATTAAGCGTTTGCACGTATAAGCAAGTATGTATTAGCCAAAAATAATTACTAGGAACAAGAGAAGAAAAACGGGGAGCAAAAATACTGTACTTAGTATCCGTGTATATGTGTTCACGTACAAAGCGTATCCGTTTTAAAATGTGTTCCACTATATTCTACCTCTTGGCCACTCCGCTAATGTAAAGATGGTGAATTACTGTTAATTCTGGTGGCGTGAGGCGCCTCGAGTCCAGCCACCCGCTGGCTGCAGTACCCAGTATTATGTATACGAGTAATAAGCATTCTATCTGTTGTCTGCGCGCAGATCAGCACACACCAGGCTACAAAATCCGACTGCCGTCTCCCACGGCTGGAGCTGGCTTGCGAATTTATTTGACCGTAGCGCACGGTGTAGTGGTGTGAAGGTAAGCACTAGTTCGACCGTAGCCTCACAAGGGTTAAAAAGGCTTATGTAAAAGTATAGCATGTGGCTATAAAAAGAAACATCATTATTGATAAAGAGAGCGATGTTGCTGATGACAGTCATATCCTTGTTAATAATACTGTATGTAATATGACGATTATGATGATAATGATAATTATATTGCGATAAAAATACATTTATTGGGGTAATGATAAAGGCATCTATAATGATAATAATAATGAAAATGATGTTTAAGTGTTTAAGTGTCGTTTCCAAGCCATCGCCCGCTCAAACGACTTCACATTATAAGTATCCCTACCAGCTAGATCAATCAAAGACACTCTCAGCTCACGGAGGAGCATTTAGAGCCATATCATTTAAATGGTGACAACATTCAGCATTCTGGCAATATCTTCCAAGGTCTATAGTCAGGTATCCATTTTACAGAAAAAGTAATGACTTCCACCATGTCTACAGTAAAAAAAAAAAATATAATAATGTAAAGACATGTAAAAACATGTATGATTTTAATACAATAAATAAAAAGTGATAATGACAAAAATGACTAAGCATGTAAGAGGTAGTATAGTCTAGTAGAAAATATGTCCCGACGCCCGATGTAAGTGGTTATTTTTTTCTATGATCTAATTTTAGCGAACTGAACAGGCCTCACGAAAATTCCTTCCAGTGAAAAAAAAACGTTCCACTCAAAAGAGCTAAATTAATGCTATAGGCGAAACAGACTTGCGGTTATTTCTTGTTACCGCCCCTTACTATTTGGATAGTATCGATTACAGCGGGCCTTGTTTTTTAACTGCCAAGCAGGATTGTCAATCTGGCATTACATTCACAAGGTAACGTCATTGCGGCATATCTGCGCCGGGAAACTCAAAATAAACAATCATATGATACTCGTGAAAATTAAATTCTCGCAAAAAGCCGCTTTCTAACATTTCGCAAAAAAAAAGATCCTCGTTGGAAAATAATATTCACTTCTACGGTACTCAATCACTACTTTCAGGAATCGTTCCGTTCTTGAAAATATCTGGCAGT
The DNA here is from genome assembly GCA_033807755.1 of Ellobium chinense. Classification (NCBI taxonomy): domain Eukaryota; kingdom Metazoa; phylum Mollusca; class Gastropoda; order Ellobiida; family Ellobiidae; genus Ellobium; species Ellobium chinense. The sequence goes on along the minus strand of JAWQUT010000151.1, from coordinate 664,650 downwards.
GTAGAAAAGTTGAAGAAGGCGTCGCCCCATGTGTTGACGGCGAGGGTTAACACAGCTACAGCAATGACGTTGACCAGGACACCAGCAGAGGCCTGCGGAGAAGACAGGGCATGCTCACTCAAGGTGAGGGTCATGGAAAGAGAAGGATGATGATGATGATGATGATGACGACGACAATGATGATAAAGCTGCTGCTGCTGCTGTTGCTGCTGCTGCTGATGATGATGATGATGTTGATGTGGCGATGGTGGTGAGGATGATGATGATGATGGAGATGATGATGATGATAATGGTGGTGGTGGTGATGATATGATATGATGGTCATGATGATGATGATGATGATGAGGATGGCCATGATGATGATTATAATGTGGTGATGATGGTGGTGGTGGGTGTGATGATGATGATGTGGTAGTGATGATGTTGATGATGATGATGATGATGATGACGACGACGACGACGACGACGATGATGATTATGATGATGTGGTGGTGGTGATGGTAGTGGTGATGATTTTAATAATAATGATGTGGTGGTGGTGGTGGTGGTGTTGGTGGTGATAGTGATGAATTTGTGACCACTTTCTTCCTTCTGAGTGAGAGCTCAGTCGGCAGAGCGCCCAAGAAACATTCGGGAGCTCTGAAGTTCGATCCCTGGTCAGGCGGCTGTTGTATCTATCTTCTTTCTTTATTCTTCCCTTCTCTTCGTTTGTTCATGTACTATTTCATGTGTTTGTTTAGATTTAATTTAGCATCATTAGCTTTTCTCATGTATTCGGCATTTTCCTGTTTAGTGGATTTTTTTATCAATCAATGATGATGATGATGATTTGATATCATTAGATCAATGTATTTTGAATTTTGAATATAAAAGTGTATTTCTTAATTCTTCGCTGGTATGAACAGAACTTTTTTAATTTTTAAAAATCTGTGTTCCAAATGATGATGATGATGCGCACACCCCCCCCTCCCCCACACACACACCTTTCCCCACAGACAGAAAGTTACTCATAAAAGTTTACAAAGTTAAAAAAAAAACAACAAAAAACGTATGCATAGAACATGACTGAGGCAACACTTTGTAGCAGGATAGAGAGAAAGTCACCTACCATATCTGGTATGGACAACCGACCGTGTGAAAAGACGATGGCGTTAGGGGGCGTGGCTACAGGCATCATGAAGGCAAATGATGTGGCGAGGGCGGAGCTTGACATCAGATATAACGGGTTGACGTTCAGCTTTAGAGACTGAAAAAAACAAAGGAAGCATGGGAGGTAATTTGTGACTGAAAATTCAACACAAGAGAAAACTATGAAACTCTTAACATAGGGTTAAAGGAACTTTGAATTCCCAAACGGCATTATTGTGGTGGGACTCCATAAACACAATTCTCAGGCTCTTTGTTTTCCTGCCACGGGTACCATAGAGCAACAAAGAAGATCCCAACTCTTTCATTTCCCATATTTTCACTCTTTCATCTGAATACCTCTCCATGTAGATAAACTGTCAACCTTTCCCCTCCTATTCCTCCTGCTGCTGCTGCTGCTCCTCCTCCTCCTCCTCCTCCTCCTCCTCTTCTTCTTCTTCTTTTTCTTCTTTTTTCTTCTTCCTCATAGACGTCAATCTAAGCAAGCTAGCTCATGAACCATCGCCTGTTAATTTCTGGAGTAGCGTCCCTTACATCGCGGCACAACAGTCGAAAAAAGGTCGGAATACTGCACACACTAATTGTTCAGGCACTTCATAAAATGTCACCGATTGTAATGGCTTTACCGACATGAGCCAGTGTCGGACCTCTGCGACAGGTAATGCCAGTGACATAAGCCCGATAAGGCTCTCTATATCATTATATTTTTTCTAAACTACAGCTCCATAAGTTCAAACTCAACAGACTTAACTCTGCTGTGCATTACAGCGCATTTAATTTTACCAGTAGGGCTTACTTCCAAAGAATCGCTCTTCAAAGTTGAATTCACGAAAGTGAGAGTTTTTTTCGCATTTCCTGTAAAATTTAGATGTTGTCGCTTATCGTGGTATTGCACTCAAACGGCAAAATGATGATAGTTGATGGAATCTCTTACCATCGTAAGAATTTCATTAGAGCATCGGTGATAAATGCATCATTAGGGGTACAGTATTTAACATGCAGAGTCGATGCAATTCTTAAGATGATAGGAGATCCCAACGTTAATGCGCAAGTTCCCAGTGTTGATTACAACGTTGTATGGTTAGTTCTGTTGTGTATGTTGTGAATTTTCCTTACCAGCTCCGCCATCATGGGCATCAGCAGGGTCGCCGTCGCGGTATTGCTGGTCACTTCCGTTGCCATAGCAACTATGATGCAGATGATGAAGTTGAAGAACCAAGGCTCGAGTGAGTCAAAAGTCGCCAGCTTCACTCCAACCCAAGCTGACAGTCCGGAATACTACAAAGGAATATAATAATATGTATCATCTTATGAGATGCCCTATGGATTTTGTCTGCACGCAGTCCCAGTGAACTGAAAGGCAAAGGGAAAGGACAAGAAAACTCTCTCTTGGTCATGGCCATGCTCCGATATGGTGTGGGTTTAAATCTCAATTCCCCTCATGCATAGACACACACATACATACTATCCAACTCCATACGCAAGCCAGAATCACACAAACCTAAATGGCTTACACACACACACACACACACACACAACGATTCTGTCTGGCAGTTCTGAGCTGTCCTCAGCTCCCCATATATTCTCCCCACTGTCTCCTAATGTTTTGTTTTTTTCCTTACCACAGTGATCACTGCTATCATTATCATTTTCATCATCATGTCCATTGGCACTGACCATGAAATTCTATTGCATTTTCTAGAATTAGTATACCCCTTTCAGTTGTTATGTATGTATGGTCATCCGGGCATCACAAGTCACAACTCCCACAATCATTACTTCTGCTTGTCATGATTGGCTGATATAGTCTGTTACTTCGACTTTCATTGGTTGATATAATTATCTTATAGTTTCTGAAGCAAGATATGACGGAGTAACACTACTATATCTATTTACAATTACAATTTGCTTGAACCGGAAGTGAGCTTCGCTTCAGTAAACTAATTCAGAACAGTCCATTTAGGTTATGAATATCTGTACTATCTGTATGTAGGATAAGAACAGCTTCACTTGCTTTTCTTTGTATGTCTTAAACTTGCATTGTCAGTCTTGAAAAAGTGTTTAACACGAAACGTGTGTGTGCGCGCGTGTGTGCGTGTGTGTGAGTGCGTGTGCGCAATAATATAGATATTAATTTGATATGTATTGCCTAATATGTGCTCTGTAGAACTATGTATGTTTATGTATCACAATTGTATGTGCTGTCCCGTCGTCAATATGTATAAATGTATAGCCCATGTACCACAAAAGTGGTCTGGGTTAATTTTCAATAAACTTGTTAAACTTGTTAAACTTGTTGACTATTTTGTTAATAAATTCATTATACATTTTTCAAAAAGTTTTGCGTCATTAGGCAGAATCATATTTAGTTTGTATGTAGGAGACAACAGAGAGTTGGACAGGGCCTTAAATCAGTTCCTTTCCCATTAAAACGGATCAGTTTTTTTTTATTATTTTGCTTTCGGTTCCAGCTCTTCACTCTGTACCTTCTCCTTCCTTCTTTCTATTATTGTACATTCAACCCCACTAAATCGCAATTCATCAGGACCCTTTAAAAGTTGTCATTAAAAGGAGCTGTGATTATCAGTTAATTTTTTACTGAAACATCAGCATTTTGATTTACTGAAGTTTTTGCGATTAAGCGGCAGCTGTGTTTATCCATATTGCGATTAAGTGGAGTCGACTGTCTTCTTCCCTTCTCAAACCGCACTTTCTCTTTCTCCTCCTGCCATTCTCTCTCATTCCCCGTCTCCTCCCCCTCTTTTCCTTCCCTCCTCTACTTTTTTAAAAAATCGCTTTTCTTCATTCCTACCTTACAGGCCTTTGCCAAAGCGAAGCCACCGCCCAAAAGAACGATAATTCCCCAGGGCAGTTTGGCTTGAACTGTACTCCAAGACAGCAAGGGTTCATAACTCGGTATGCTCATCAAACCTAGAAAGACAATTAAATTAACGAAATGGATGTCACCGCAACGCGGCCATTCTATACAGCAGAACTGGTTATAAAGTATGCATTGGTGCGTGGCAAAAGTGTACATATCTTGAGCTATCTTTAAGTCTTAGTTATGCATATTGAAATAACTGAGTACTAACGAATCCAGATCCGTGTTTGTGAAATTCATACTTAATAATAAGATGGACTTATAAACTGAGTACTTAATATCGAGGTGACATTGCACTGGTCTGCAAAAATATTATAATTTTGGTCGGGAAGTTTCTGACCAATCAGAGAACTGTGCCCACTTGCACAGTTCTCTGATTGGTCAGAAACTTTCCGTCAGCAATCGTCCTAATGTTAGTCATGGGTCAATATAACCACTAATGCGATTGGTCGTGAGAAAGATGGCCTGCTTTCAATGATTACCTATGTCAAAACGAAGTATCTTATGAGGTGTAAGCTTTTTTTCCATTTCATGTGACTGAAAAAAAGCCAAGGTTAATGCTATAGCAACGTAAAAATAAAAAAATACTCTGTGGGCAATGAAGCTAGATTTTAAAGGCTCAGATGCAAATACTTTTGTAGACTCCGAATGGGGGTANTGTCACTCAAGTGAACCTGTGTAGTTATTACTGAGTAACTATCCTGCTTACTGAATGAAATAAAAAAAAAATTTTAGGTAATCTCATTTTGCTCCCGAAGTTCTCAAAATCTTACTGTTCTTGAGGCCTATTTAGATATTATGCCAAAATTTGGAGGTGGAGCAAAATATGACAGTATGTATGGTAAGTACAAGCAGTATGGTTTGGGACACTTTGATAAGTTAGTGAGGCATGTAAAAACTTACACAGCTAACAGTTGGGACCAAAAACATTGGCATCTCCATACCTATTAGAAGGACAAGGCAGGCAGCTTACCATCAACTGGTCTGTATTTGCAACACAATAAGTTCGGCTTTTCTTTCGGGAGGACAAAGAACAGTACAGCCACCAGGACTGCTGCGGTGGCGTCAGACACATAGCTGGATGATGGATTGAGGAGAAATACAAATGATTTCATAGGTGAGTGATGAGGTTGGTGGTGATTGGTGTTGGTGATGATCATGGTAGTGATACTGATGATGGTGATGATGACATAATGGTGATGATGACATAATGGTGATGATGATGGTATTGACAATATTATTAATTTAGATGATAATGAAAGACTTAGCAAACATACTGTCTACAAAGCGTTTGGGTATCACAGGAGATCTGCCTTGCAGTCAATCAAAGAGACTCATGTCACTATACTAGGCAATGAAATAACAGGCTATGGAGGTCATTTAAGCCATCCAATGTAGCACTTTTGTTTGTCACAAAAATCGAGAGTAAACTTTTTTTCTGTACACAAACCGTTATTTTGTTGTTGTTGTTGTTGTTGTTGTTGTTGTTGTTGTTGTTGTTGTTGTTGCTCAATACTTAGTGATTTTAGATAAGTACGAGTGATTTTTTTTGTGGCAAATCAAATGGTTTTTATACTGAAACATTGTTCTTAAATTACAAAGTTCACAGAAGATTTTTTTTTCATTGCAAGAGGGTGATTCCTCGGCTATTTCAAGCGAATATCTCAGAGCAGAAAAAGAGACCATTTTTTTTTTAGTTTTTGTTTTGCCCCTAATGAAAGTATACACATTAATTATTCAGATCATACTAATATCTTAAAGCAGTCAAAAAGCGATTTTAAACCTCCCGATGACTGGTTTACAAGATAATGGTTATGAGCTTACTCGCACTGTATAAGTATAGCGAAGTATAGTCGCCCACCTAATGCAGGAATCTGAGTTTGCTAATTTTCTTGCCAACGGCCGGCTAAATATCATTAAGCTGATTCTTAGAAACTGTGGGAAAATCTATATGGGACGACGATGGACTGTGTCAAGTTATCTCATAAATGCTTCTCTCGCACCACAGTAACTTACCTGTCTTTAAAGAAAACCGACCAACCGGGGACAAATCTAGGATCACGTGATATCCATAGGAAGACCAACAGAATGAATAGGATAGATGTGATGACCTCTACAAAGCTGGAAAGAGGACATATCATATTATGTCATATTGATGTGATATTACAGTGTATGTGATTGGCTTACGCCTAGATAAATAAACTTGAACTTGAACTTGAACTTGAACTTGAAATTGAACTTGAACTTGGACTTGAAGATATTAAGCTTTGCCTTAGTCGAAATTTCAGATATATTTTTTTCTAGACCAATTTTAAAAAAAAATATAGAATTTGCCTTTGTGAGAACATATGAAAGTGTATAGTAAGTGCTTCAGACAGTTGTGGACAAAGTATACACGCTAATGAGTTGTTCATATTTGCCAAGTTCATTTTTAATAAGAGTTACCATGCCAGTGTAAGTGACACTGATGTTTATCTAATCAGTGCAACTTTTGTTATGAGGTTATATATATTGTAAGGAAAAACCCTTCCACTTCCATTGACAACAACCGGACGTGTTCGTTCTGTGTGTTTGTGTGTGTGTGTGTGTGTGTGTGTGTGTGTGTGTGTGTGTGTGTGTGTNAAAGCGTGGATTAACTTTTATCAAAATTTAAGTGATGAGGATGATGATGATGATGATGATGATGATGATGATGATGTCTGTGTGTGTGTGTGTGTGTGTGTGTGTGTGTGTGTGTGCGTCTGTCTGTCTGTCTGTCTGAGTGTGTCTGTGTGTAGATCGGTGGTAAGGGTAGCAAGTGCACATACACGAGGTGACCTCTCCACATGCCTGAGAATTCTGATCGTCGATCCCACGCAGACCGAACAAGGCGCAGCTCTTGGTGAGGCGAAAAAAATAATGAGTTGGCTCCTTTCACATTAGTTTGCTAATACTTCAACCGATATGCACAAAATTGTTCGTCGCCCTCTCTGGGACTGTCAGTTTTGAAATTTATATGGGCTTTAGTTTCTTTTTTTCATCTCTTGTTTAGCACAGCAAGGGATGCCAACAAGAAATTCCCAGGCAATATTCACTGAGAAGCTGGCCTGCTCAGATATTTTGGAGAGAAGGGTGTGTGTTTGGGAGGGGGGGAGGTGGGGTTGGGGGCTGTGAGTATGTGGGTGTGTGAGTGTACTCACGTTATGGAGCCCATGCTTTCCAGTTCTGATTTAATGACCTTCTTCACGGCGTCCATCTGTCTCTGATCCTTTCTGCAACAGTCTCTGACAAACAAAACACACGAACACATGTCAAAACGAATAATTATTTTCTCATTTTTTTTCCGTTTCTTCATATGAACCCCATGCATTCCATTTGTTGTGGCCCCTTTTAATACTGTACCCACACTTATAATCACAGTATAAAACGAGGGTACGAGTAAGAGGGATGGATGGTTAAACTCACGAATGACTAGAACGACGGAATGAGCAGATCAATGAATAAAGGAATGCGTGTATGAATGACCCAGTGAATGAATAGAATAGCACAAAAAAAAAAAAAGAGAGAAGAGAACAAAAATGAAAATTTAAAAAAAAAAAAAATTAAAAGATTACTGAGGAAAACAAAGGAAGATAGTGAGTGGGGGGAGGGGGAGGGACCGGAGAGTGGGGGGTGAGGGAGAGAGAAATGTGACCTTCATAGAAATTGTGGTCCTCACCCGCGAAGGAAGAGCATGACCAACCACAACCACACCAGCAGCAGCAGTATCAGCGACAACGGGAACGCCATCACCATCCAGCCCACGAACGTCAGGTTGTACTCTCCGGCGTCGTGAGCGCCATATTTGTTGAAGAACCTGATGGTCATAAACAGTCGACTCCGCTTGATCACAAGCCGGTTAATCGCAACCTCCGTTTAATCGCAACGCTTTTCACATTAAAAATGCCCTATATGTTTCTATATATAAAAGTCACTAGATAATCGTAACTTTTCCCATGTTTCCGAGGAGTTGCCACTAAGCAGAGTCGACTGCAATATGATAAAGATGAAAACAGGTGTATAACGTAATCGCAAACTCCGTTTAATTGCCAATTGTGTTTAAAGTTAAAAGAATTTCATGAACGAAAATTGTTGGGTAGTCGCAAGTTTATTTAACCACAACAATGTCCAATCTTCCAAGTAGTTGCGATTAAGCGGAGCCGGCTTCATTTTGTGCATTAAGGTCTTGGGGCGGTGATGGTCGTGATGGTAATAATGATGATGGTAATGATGGAGCTGATGTTAGTTTAACGTCATTCTTATCCTGATCCTTACGAATGAACATTTCCTCTCTGAAATTTTGCCTGATCGTATATCATCTACACTTTCTCATGCTGTGATGTACGTTCTTAACACGTCTTTTTTTTTCCTGAAGTACTATCAGTATATCATCTTGATGATGATTGTGCCAATGAAGATAGTAGTGACTGTGGTGGTGAAAATGATGCTGGTGATGGTGATGATGATGATGATGATGATGATGGTGCGAAATTTATAACTCTTGTTTCATTCTATTGATAAAGGCCTTAGAGCCGAAACGTTTAGATGTAATTTTCAGTCTTAATTGCTTACTAGATTTTTAATAAATTCCTTGATATAAGGTTGAGCTTTTAATTTTTCTCAGTTTTAAATGATGATGATGATGGTGGTGGTGGTGGTGGTGCCGACGACGGTGTCCTAGAGGTAGAGATGATGATGATGATGATGATGATGATGATGATGATGATGATGACAAAAATGAACAAATGAACGCACATGTCTGCCTGTCCCTTTAACACCAGATTGGGCGGTGTTCCTGTGAGGGTGGCGATCCCCCCAGTGTTTCCGGCATAGGCGATGCAGAGACTGAGACCTTTACACAGTCTGACGTACTGGGGATCCGCATCTTCCGACCACGTGGTCGATGATGACGTTTTCGACATCTCTCTAATAGTAAGTGAACAAAATTAATTCTGTTGAGAAACAGTTCCGAAGTCAGAGTAATGTGCTTATATGATTAGAAGATATGGTGTCAATATGTACGAGGTGCGATACAAAAGTTCTAGGACTGTGCCTATAAAAGCACGCTGATTTACATCAGGTGTTACATTTCTCTAACGGTAAACGAACGAATTAATTCTGCTGAGAAACAATTATGAAGTCAGTGTAATGTCCTCTTATGATTCGAAGGTATGATGTAAATATATTAATCTAGGTACGATTCAAAAGTTTCGGGACTGTGCCTACAATAGCTCGTAGATTTATCCTAGATATTACGCTCCTCCATCACCTTCGAGTTAGTTCATTTCATATGAGAACTGAAAGGAAAGAGATGTGACCGAATTGCAGATGGCGCTGGACATGCTTTTACTCAAAGAATTCCAGGAGGTCTTTCAATTTTAGCAGCAGCCCTGGAATCGTTGTGCTAACTTTCAGTTGGACTACTTCGGAGGTGACGGAAGAATTTAACACCCAGTGTAAGTCTACCAGGTTTTGTAGCCACACTCCCGGAACTTTTGGATCGCGCCTCGTAGCTGATTAGATCAAAATGAACGGGAACAAAACGGGGTAAGCTGAATCTTTATTTAAACAAATACTGCCCAGTGTGGTCTACTACAAGAAGTAAAGATAACAAAAACAGTGCATGGGGAAGTAATACTGCCTTCCCCCCTCCTCTCTCTCTCTCTCTCTCTCTCTCTCTCTCTCTCTCTCTCTCTCTCTCTCTCTCTCTCTCTCTCTCTCTCTCTCTCTGGCTCATACACTTCCTCTTGGGTGCGATCTACCTGTTAGACTGACCGCAGCAGACAATTGAAAACAAACATTTCCTTGAAGTTCTTAACTTCCGGTGAGTACAAGTGAGCAAGAGTAAACTCTTTCACACCAGAGCTACCACTTTCGTCTTCTTACCGAGCATACTTTCCCTTTGAGTTCTCAAACTTCGGCTGAATGAGCTCTTGGCTGGTTGGCGAGTCTGGCCCCATTTCCTCAATGCTGTTGTCAGTAATCGTGTCGCCAACAACGTCGCCATTGAGCGAATTTAACCCCCACGTGACTTTACTAGAGCCATTATCGCCCTTTGGTTTGAGAGAAGCCATGTTATCTTCCGTGGGTAAGGAGTTCATGTTCACTGAGGTTTCATCAACAGACTTTTGGGTGTCTAAACCATTGAACGTTGTCATTGTATCGGGACTTTCCACTGAGGAAGAAAACATACAGATGAAAATGCATCATTAGAAAAATAGCAACAGGGTTATCTCCATATATTATCACAAACATGGCAATAACAGCACTGCGCAAACCTCCGNGGGGGGGGGGGGGTGGGGGTAATAATGAAAACGACATGTCATATAGTAAAGGAAATTTCAAAACATATGGCCAACTGGATTTGTGTGTTTGTTTGAGGATGTTGGTTTTTTTTGTTTGTTTGTTTGTTTGTATAGAAATTCACGTCGTTTAGAGTGTGTGTCTGATCAATCACTTCCAAGTATCATGACTAGAAGGGTGGTGAAACCGCATGTATATATACCTCCATATTGAAACGCAAGTTTTTCTGTTGTTATTTTAAGGACAGACATGGGATGAACCTCTGACCGATATACAGAGGCCAATAAAAAGCTTTAAAAACAAACAAACAAACAAAAAAGCACACTACAAAAATTGATAAGAACATGATATCTACGTCAGAGATAAGGACATACAATTCTGCTTCGGTAAAACACCCCTGTCTTACTTCCCATGTCCTCCTTCGCTGTCTTGATCTGTTCCAGTACTGCCTCTACAATGGGAATCATCATGGACGCCGTGGCGGTGTTGGAGATCCACATGGATAAGAACCAGGTGGGCAACATCAGGCCCAGCATTATCCTGCAGGAGAATGGAAGGTTGAATGACATTATGGTGCCTGCAGGAAAAGGGATGTTCAATAACTTTCAGGTACACTATAACGTTATAATGCATGCAGGAGAAGAGATGTTGAATAGCCTTATAATACCTGCAGGAGAAGGAATTTTGAATGACCATTATTATGCTTAGCATTATGTAGGCGATGTTAAAAGACGACAGATTTAGCAATCCGAGTGAAGCGTGAGAGGAGCTAAAGCGAATAACAGTCTATTTACGCAGCAGAAAGGGTAGTATTATCTTTAGGAGGAGAGAAAGTTAAGGTATCATGTCAGATAGAGACTATGATGAGGATAAAATAAATAATTTAAAAGATATTCGTGCAACACATCATGATCGAATTTGACATCCTACAGTGCACACCCAGAGACTGTCAAGAATCTTATGATGTTATAAACTGTCTTTATGTAGATTTTATTTTTGAATTGCTCAGAATTATCTTGCCGGAGTCTTTGACAATAATTCTGAGTTTATGAAAAGCAATACTGAATATGCAGCGAGTATAAAATGGGCTGTACATGACAGAAGTTTCGAATTCTCTTGGTTTTGAAATCTTCCGTGGTTCTTGCTCATAGATGTTGCATGGGAATAAGGAATATAATGTTATGAAATAGGCAGAAATGAAGTTCGAAAGATGCACAGTACATACATACCGTAACACTGAAAGTTCACATGAGAGCATGTGTAGAAACTTATATCTATTTGCCGTGTGTAAATAGGTCTCAAAATATGTACTGTATTTGGTGCCATTCATTGCTTGCCAGTTGGCAGAGAGCTTGAAAATGTCCAAAAGGACACTCCACGTTACAAGACACCACCAAATGTTTTCAATGATGATACGAACGTGGACAGTTTCACGACAGCTATACTGCTCTTTCATGAAGCATAAATTTACCATTTTGGATCTGACCCCACCATTCGCAAGACATTGAGCGCAATTCTCTTGTGCAAGTTAGATTCCTCCACGGCTATAGCAACGATGAGACCTCCAATGAACAGCAAGGACGTGTTCTGTGAAGACAGAGGACAGTTCTCATTTCAGATTTGACAAACAGAAACATGAAGTTGTTTATGGACTGGGGAAGTAGACAGGGTTGATCTGCTACTAAGCTTTACTGCCATGAAATTCCTGAAGGAAGGAAATCCAAAACACCAAATTTTTGAGAAATCGACAAAAAGATGTCACGGCAAATATAGAATGCACTGGACTTGCTCCCTTACAAATGCAGATTGTGAACTAAACAAAGCCTGTTTTGCAGAAATGAAGCAACAGACTTTTAAAAAAAATGGTTTTTTTATTCGCCTCTGTTCATTAGGCAGGCATAGGTCAGAGGCCCATCCCATGTCTGTCTTTAAATTAACAATAAAAAAAAACTCACGCCTGAATATGGACATATGTATTAAGCAGTATGTATATATGACGTGCTTCACTGATTCAAAAGATTTACTGTTCTCAGTTGTGATGAAAAATGGAATCGCTTCCTTTGTCAGTTTCACGGTAATTTACACAGTCAGGCATTCATAGAAGTGTGTGATTTTTTTCTTTCGTGAAGAAGGTCCTCACAAGAGCCCTTATTATCAAAGTGTGAGCTACTAGTATAATCCAGGTGTTTCTGAACTCAAACTTACACTGAGGTAACTGTGGCCGACATCTTTTGCTGTCAGGATTCCCGCCATGGGAAACATAAAAACTGGTAGCAGGGCAGTTACTGCTATTGGCACGGCTTCCGTCAGCCACATGAACGCCATGACCGCTAGCACGTAGGCACATTTGGCTTCCTGCGCAGATATTGTATAAAGAATAATATTGTCAGACTATTCTGAATTATGAGGGGACTATCTAGACTTGTGATTGAAACATTGAGTAGCACATCTGCCTGTGATAATGTGCTTACAATATCAGACTGAAGAACGAAGCAAAATGACGCACATAGAGCAAAGCAAAACATAACATTATTAGAGCAAAGCAAAACAGAATATTATTAGAGCAAAGCAAAACAGAACATTATTCTTAAATATTAATCTTACAAACAGACTGCAGTTTTAAAAAAAAAGCGCATAACAGATGTGACAAATCATAATAATATTATACAGAAGAATCTCGATATAAGATATGTCTTTCATTCATGGCAAAATTATATTTATAATTAGGTTATACTTAGTATCGAAGTCCACCTTGATGGTGAATTCATAGAATAACAATGAATCCATGCATATGAAATTTGAACTTAATTACAAAATATTGAATCATTACATACTACCGAGGTTCTACTTCAACTTAACCCAAGAGTTTTAATAAAAAACGCCAGTAGAGAGACGGAACCAAAAGCTTTTGCAGATTATATATAAAAAAAAGATATTTAAAGGACTGGAATTCATTGAAGAACGGGGTTAAATGCATCGTTATCTCACGGGAACAAGAAAACGACAACGGAGAACTTACCTGTCCTTCGACCAGTAAAGGTAACGGTAAGAAGGCCAAAACAGCACCGAAGGAGACTATAGGAGGTTTGACCATCCAGAATTCCTTCAAACAGCCAAGGATGCGACTTCGACTTCGGGCATTGGCCGAACAACGAGGGTTAAAGAATCTCTTCGTCTTCTTCCATCTGAAGATTAAAGACAACAGCATAGGGGTGCCGAGAAAATGCTTCAAGAGCTTATGCTCAGTGACAAATACGTATTAAGGGTAAGGTAAGGAAAGGCAAAAAGAGCGGTGGATGGGAGCCGTGATGGTTTGACGCAAGTACAGAAATGTTAAGAACATCCACTGGTAAACAAATTAAAACGAGTTGAAAACTTTAAACAAGCAACAGGGTTAGACGATTAACGAAAAACCCAACTTTTCGGAGCTGGAGTTGTAGTGGTACTGGTGATGGTATTACAGATGGGGATGGTTGTGATATTGATGGTGGTGAGAGAAAAGACAGTGATGATGGTGGTAGCTCTTGTGATGGTGGCATGGCTGTGGTTGTGATGCTGGTGACGGCAGTAATAGACATGCTGCTGCTACTGCTGAAGGTTTTGGTTGTAACGCATATACTTTTCATGATAATGATAATGGCGAGAACCACCGAGATAAATTCGATGATGTCTAAAGACTGATGGTGGCGAAGAAACTGACGATAATAATCACGCAGCACTAATTTTGTGGTGCTGTCGGCGACTAAGCTTAATCGCAACGTCTGTATACTTTCACCATTATCCACTACTTGAACAGCGTATTAATTTGTTTTTCTGAGTAAAGGTTTACTGATAATAGCATCTATCTCTAATCCACCAAGGAACTTCCTTGAAGCTGATCTCACCGACTAATCCTGATTACAAATAAATATTATTTTGCTCAGCCCGTAGGGCCGTTTTCTCCTCTCTGTAAATGCACATGTCACAGTCTCTATAATATGCTCACCTTGAAAGCCTGGCTTCAGGGCTGTAGTATTTCTTGTTGTAAACACTTTCCATGACTTGGAACTTCCCTCAGGAACATCAAATTTCACGAATCTGGATATGTATCAGCACAATACAAACATAAGTTCCAAATTGCCAGTTGGACAGTAAAGTTTTCTATATCAGGGTGGGAGATACTGTAGTTTTGAAAAAAAAAGTCTGGTTTGGAAGGTGGCTGAAGAATTGGTAACTTGTTTACTGAACAGTTAATATAACCAAATGCTTTGAACTTCTTGTAAGGTCTAATGGACTCTAGCTTTAATCCATCTAAACCTTTCTGCGTTGGTAGGTGCGGGCCATCATTGGCCGTGCGTCATCAAGGACTTGTGGATCAAGCCCCATCATTCTCTCAGCCGTAAATCCAATCTCAGCGTGAATTAAAAGTAAAAATGTGCACTTCTTAAACACTCCTAACAGACTAAATATGCTCAACCGAATAAAACACGAAACTAAAGCTACGGTGCATATTTAGACCAACTCATAAGCTTTACTATGACAAACAAGCCGGATATCTTTCCGGTAGACCTAGGCTGGGCCTAACTGCTTCTCAGCAAGGTCAAGGCGCTAAATTAAGTTCCCTCCCATACAGAAGCTCCGGTACATGTGCACTGTGGAAGATGGGCAACCTACAGACATATAGTCCCATTACAATCTGCAAAAGAAGTTTTTCCAATAGGCTGAATCCTTGATATCTCCTGTTGTTTTTAGCGCATCAGTGTTGAGTTGGTCTTGCTTTGTTTGGTGGTCTTGCTCATGATCAGGTATGGTTATGCTATTGGTCTTGTCCAGGATCACATTAATTTATGATCACTTCTTCCTAATCCCTTGCCTTCCGGTGATCCCGAAGGAAACATAGTCTCATTGACCTTACTGAGGAAATTGGATTACGCACCGCCACAGCGAAATAGATCTGAACTAGATGGTTTGCTTGTTCTGTCAAAATTTGTAAAATTCTTCATTCTAATTAATACAAAGTTTTGGAATACTGGAAGCCCGAAAAACATAACTATGTCTCAAAATGCTTGTCTTTATCTTTGTGAATTACTTGTGCTCAAAGAAGCCTGACAGCACTTCCATGCAGAAAATTAGTTGGAAGCAGATGGTTTAAGGTGACTTTGAGAGTAGCATCGTTAAGGCCAAAAGTTAGTCGACGTATGATTATATACACTGTACATATATATATAGGCAAAATCAAATTCAGTCCAAGTTGGCCCACAAACTATTCTCACATGTCTTTGAAAATTACGTGCTGTATTTCTGCACTGCACTGTTATATACAGTATCGTTATAATGCAACCAGGGTCGAAGATCTGACAGATGTTACATGGAACATGATTCAGGACCGTTTGTACCCTACCGGCACCCCAGAGGGATATGACGAGGCCGAGAGTCAGGAAGCATCCCTCCCCTTCTCCCCCCCCCCCCCNCACACACATAACATCGGCACAAAATGAAAGAAAACAACATAGGAGAGTGTTCACCCAACATTCTGTGAGAAAGGAGGCAGGGATTTGACCACGTAGTTATGGCCCTGACTATGCAAAGTCACTGCCCGAAAAAGTAGATCTATGTCATAAGTGTAATATCTGAGACTTTCAGAGACTTGTATATAGGTTTACAAGTGCTGAAATGTCGTGGGTTACTAAAACCCAGACTAAGCTAGTATTAATTCGTTATATATATTATATGCAGTTTTACAACATGCAGAGTAAACATGGCCCGTGTAAAGTTGGCGAAATCATCGTTTTCTACGAATTAGGTCTCGTGCAAGTTTCTCAATTTTTTTTTCAACGAATTTAACCCCTTTCTTTTTGACAGTATCGAACGCTGTGTGTGAGCTCAAAATTTTCGAGATGTAGCAATATTAAAAGCAAAATTAGGTCACCCAAGTCTATGTCTATTCTGTAAACCATACTGACATCAATGTCTTTCAGCGCTGTTCTATATAGTCTCCCGCGCCATAATTATGTACACATTGACTGGAATATTTGGCGAATCTATTTCCTCCAGATCATGGCAACTTATACTGAAGTGAAGTTCAGTCACCCTTAAGAAATTGGTTTCGTCTATTCGTGCACCGTCCAACACTAACTGCTGATCCGCTTTATATCCCCACTTCCAACGGCTAGTTTGTCATTTACCTCTCTGTTTACTTATGTGATTTGGCGGAAGCTTTAAAGTTCCTAGCGCTAAGACCGCGTGTGATTTTGACTTAGGCTAATACTGTGCAAGAAGTCTCTAACAAACATAGAGATTTCACATATGGAAACATTTAGACTATACTTAGTTTAGAGCTAACAGTGTGCAAAGGCTGATTATTATTCCCCACCAAAAAACAACAACAACAACAACAACAACAACAACAACAACAACAACAACAACAACAAAACCACAAAAATATCATATGACTCTAAAGCACTCAAAAGTATTTGGAACTCAACCCAGAATATGAAATGTGCAAGCGAATGCAACACGGCTGCAATACAATAACACCAGGTCGGCGCAATATCTCTATACTTTTTTTTTTTCAAAGAGTGCGCAAATGTTAACAACCTGCAGCAGGACCTTACGATCGGGAACCTTGTATTCTCAGAACACTGGCATTCTCAACGTACTCTTTTGGTGCGGGTATATTTCTTTCTACATCACATTTTCCTCACAAACTCAAAGATCACATCTTGTCGAAATCGTAGACCATTACACCAATTTCCGATTTTGTGAGTTCTCCAATCATGGTGGAAGCACACGACCTGGAACATCATTGCGGTCGAAAAGTTCGAAACTCTAATATTCTCGTTATAATATTTTGTATACCCTTCCCATCACAAAACAAAAACTCAAGAATCCGAAAACCTCAAAAACTTAAAATTGGACTAATCATCCGGAAGTTAGGTCCAAAGATGTTTATTGTATTATTAATTTACTTCATATTAAAAGGATAGTGATAATATTTTCACCAGCAACTTGATCTCTTTTTTATATTTTCTTTTGCCTGGGCACTGCAGGTCTAGTGGGACGGTCAGTGCCAGTCTTTTTGTTTATGTCTGAGATTTCAAATAGTAAGATTTGTTTTGTAAAAATCAGTTTATCAGTGGCCAAGGTACAATTGCAGGCTATTTTAAAGGTGTCATTTTCTGAGCAAACAGACACAAAGAGAAACAAAATACACTTATGTCTTTATGTTCTTTGTTTATCACGTACATAAACTGCTGAACAGTTGAAGTAATCATAAAATATATTATTTTGCTGACATTAGAAAGTGAAAAAAAAATTAAGTAATATAGCATTTAAATAGTTCGGTCGAAATTTTGTTTCGTTCAAAATATCTTTCTTTTTTTTTCCATGCTATCACCCAGGATTTCTCTGTATTTGCATTATACTATTTAATACTGATGCTGTTATACCCCTTGTTGTTGTTGCTGTTATGTTTTTGTGTAAGCAAACATTGCTTGAACAAAAAAATCAAAGAGGTGAAATTAAAAACCGCAACTGAAGGACAAAAAGCTTTTGCTAGTGTCAATGCTACAAAGCATGCAAATGTTATTTTGCAATCAACTTCGTAAACAGACCCTACCTGGCAAGGTATTTCATGCAACCTAGACTTTCGTTCACAATGCAAGTCGAACTATTTCTACTGGCTTATAGTGAAAAGAGGGGCAGCCTTTCTAGCAATCTTAAAGCCTATGATAATACTAGCAATTAACTAATTATGTCATCGTAGCCTATTAAATTATCATCTGTCATAAGCCTAAGGCACCATTTACCACAAAGTCCATTGAAATTATTAAGTAACCAAAATTTACTGACCTACAGTATATTCTTCTGCTTGAACAATACAATATCTAAATTGAAAGCAGTGTCAAATTTAGGACCCTTCAACAATCAGGTCACAAACTCCGACGGCAGACTTCGCTTGACTTGTAAATATAGTATTGTTCCTTATCCTGATCGAAAGTGCCTGCTACTTTTGAAATTCGGCATAGTGGACTGAAAGGTCTCCGAAAATGGGTCTTTCAAGGTGAAGGTTAGAAAGATAAACCCCGGCGTTTGGAACCATAAATCCAAAGGGCTATTTCTTGGTTATATAAGTCTTGGGGAAAGACTAAGATACGCAGAACGAGAGAGAGAGAGAAAGAAAGAGAGAGAGAGAGAAAGAGAGAAAGAGAGAAAGAGAGAGAGAGAGAGAGAGAGAGAGAGAAAGAAATAAGAGAGAGGGAGTGAGGGAGAGAGGGAGAGAGAAATGAAAAAAAAATGGAGAAGGAATCACAAGAAAGTGGGAGACATGGAGATGATGCAAAATAAAAAAAAAAAAGATGGAGGGGATGAGTAGAAGATTTTACAGATACGTCTTGGATGACGTCATGAGCCCATCGGAACCCACCAATTCTTCTCATTCAGACATCTTTTTGTCCGATTCAAGACAGTAACAATGGGAGAACCGTTAATGTTTGCTGTCAGAAATAACATCTTGCTTTCCATTCTTTTCCCGCGTTAGCAATATCTTTAAAGATCAAAATATTTGATTTTTTTCACATCCGTCACGCCTTTTGTTGTCTAAATATTGGAGCAGATACCTGAGGGCACCGATTATAGCTGCTCTTTCACCAGTAATCGCCTTGGGCCATAAATTTGTGTATCTGGAGATCAGATGAGTGGAGATTTTGTTGTAGCCAGTAGATGTCAAAATCACGAAAATCGTGGAAAATCATTCTGCAACCCTTTTCTACGTTGCGCGTTTCAAAGCGGAATAAAAATACTTAACTGTATGTCTCCGGGAAGAGGAAACGAACACGTGACAAGATGCATCTATATGTTTTAGTAGAGAGAGGGAAATATTAATCTGAAACACAGAACAAAGCAACAAACAGAAGAGAATGATCTGGGGTGGAGTGTGTGTGTGTGTGTGNGGGGAGACAAGAAGTAAAACGTATAAAAGCAAGAGAACTGACAGATTATGAGCAAAACCGAGCAAGTTCGAATGGAAGAAAAACAGGGGCAAAGGGGTGTTTTGGGGATGATCTCTGGACAAACAAACAAACAAACAAACAAAATTAATTCTGTGGAGGGGTCTTGAAATTTATTCTGAGAGAGATGGGGAATAAAATGGAAACCAGAAGTAGTGACTTCAAAAATGGTGCCAGAGAGGGCGTCATGACCCCTTTTTTTTCAGATACAGCTAACAGTAACAGGCAGTTTAGACCAATAGTTACTCTGTTTCAAATGTGTCAAATTGTTTGAAACAGTTCTGCGACCCAGAAGACAAGGACATCGACATTGTCTACATTACCCAGACTGCTGCTGCCACCCTCCTAGACGGTGAGTATTACTTGACTACTTAGTTTCAGTGACATCAATATCAGATTTCGCACCGCATCCTTATTTCAGCCGCACTCACCCAACTACAAACCATGCTTTATCCTTGGGGCATCAGTGTTCGTGGCACTTAGGTGATATTACAAAAAGTAGCTGTGCTCATAAGCACAATGAAATCCATATTGCACATAAAGACTTACTGCTATAGTGATGAATTTTCGAGACGTGTAGCGAATGTTTAAGAACTGGTCGATTTCATTCATTTGAGCCCGCAAGAATGGAGATTATGGTGCATACGTTCCATAGAGAGAAAGAAAGAAAGAAAGAAAGAAAGAAAGAAAGAAAGAAAGAAACAAAGAAAAAAACGGAAAAAAGAAAGAAAGAAAGCTAACACGACAGCAAAAAAGATGAAATAATAGAAAGAGAGAGCGGTAAGGAAAAATGAATTTAAAAAAAGAATGAAAGGAACGAAAGACTGAGGCCTTTACCTTTCATCTATTCAACCAATATTTTTATTATTTTTAACCACCTGCCAAATATAGATCTATATTTTATCAAAATAATCTATCGAATGTATGCACGTAAGCCAACGAGTATGAATGAGCTTTCAAAGTGCATGTTTTTCTTTTCTTTTCTTATCTTTCTTTGGAGCATCCACAGCCTGCTCCGAGGATGAGCATTTTATATTGTAATTTATTGTTATTGATGTTTTTTTTTTTTCTATCATCAATATTAAATAGTAATAATAATGATAAAGTTAATAATAATAATAATGCAATTTATAAGTCTCGCATCCAGGCTGATGCCAGCTCACACGACTTCACACTTTTATTATCCCAGCAGGCCAGGTCATACTAGACGTTTTTCAACTCCCTGAGGAGAATATAGTGCCTTTGTCATACGCAAACGCTAATCACCAACATCCTGACAATACCTTTCACCGCATTATTATTGTTATTATTATTACTATTATTATTATTATTATTGCTTAGACTACATTGAGACCTATCTGCATATTAAGAAAGAGAGAAGAAAGGCAAGAAAGAAAGAAGTTGCCCTACCTTCTACTCCAGTGGTCCACTATGAACAGCCTTCAAGTTCAAATACTTCGATAACGCACAAACCGGACATGGGTCATCGTGGCTGGGTAAGAAGGGGGTGGGGAAAGGGGAGGAGGGGGCATGAAGATGGAGTGGTGGAGGAGAGGGTCGCCTGGGTGTTTAGACTAGGTGTACAACTCTATACAAACAAGGGCGTAGCAATGGGTCAGGTCGGGGTCATGAGAGGGGGCTAAGTGATTGGTAAAAGGGGAAGGGCAGTCATGGGAGATGACTGCGGCTCAGTGGATGCATTTTCGTCTGTGGAAGACATTGAGGAGCAGAAACCCCATTGTTTATTCTAAAACAGTTTTACTTCATAGCAATTAGTTTTGGTTGTTTCTATCAGGGATTAATTTATTTCTTAAAGATAAACCGAAAATGGTTGCTGTGAAGTCAGTTGTTTTTTGTTTTTTTTTCTCCAGAAATTAACAAAACTGACATGGTATTCTATTGGAATTGCCCACTTTCTTCCAAACGCTGCATGCCTCACGCCTTGTCTACAAAATCCTCCGTCCTGTGCCTTTTAACTGTCCAGGATTGCTAGACTTTGCTTCTCCGTAGGACAATGAGATCTTTACATAACTTATGGAGGCAGCGCGGCCTTGCGGTTTGTGAGTCGTACTCAGAAACTGAAGACTTTTAGGTATAGGGTTTGGGTGTTTGACTCGCGAGCTGGGCTGTTTACGTTGTAGTTTCCTTGTGAAATACACTTCACTTCCATTAATTTCCTCACTCGACTCAGGTTTAAATGAGTACCTGGCTTTAGAGCTGGGGTGATCAGGGCGCTGCACCGCTGGCCACGAGCAATGACTTTATAATGTGTTTCATTTGTACTATCATGTATTTACATGTATGATGTGTACTGTTGTAGGTGTTTGTATTATGAATGAGATGTATAACATTGTATGACAATGTAAAACAAAACATTGTATGACAATGTAAAACAATTTCTCAACGGGGTAAATAAAAATCGTATTTTCGTATTTTTCGTTTTTGTAATTTACAACTTAAGGTGGAATGAGGATAAACTAACTACCTAAATTAAGTCTCTTAATGTGGATCTCGGGGTGAATGGTCTTCTTTCATAACTGCATGCCGGATATCAAAAGAAGAATGATCCTTCATTCTATCTAAAGATCATATCTCATTATATTGTCGTAATGTATGTGGAAAGATGTATGATAATAATAATGCCCTCGTTTATCTAATTTTTAGACAGTTTGTAGTAAAGATCTTTTCCTATATTCAAAAGTCAGACAACCCTGCACTCGTTCCTCTGTTGCTTTACTCACAGGAACTCACTTTCTCTATTTTCTTCTTTGTATTCCAGTTTATAAGCTAATCAAACTGACTACGGGGTTGAGTTCCCTCAGTGAGTTAGGTTATCTCCGTCTGTAGAAAAATCTTCCTCACGTTTTAGTACCAGCTTTTATTTAGCTTCTCTTAAACAGGCATCCACAGAAATAAACGCATCGTAGAAAGTAAGTCCCAAAAAAGTTTCAAAACAAAACAGTTTGATATCATTAGCCAAAGTGTTGAACGAATAATTGAACCGTTGAGATCCGACAACAGCGGGATTTCTGACTTAGTGTAAAATATTTAAAGTTGCATCATAAGAATGTGAACATATTTCATATTTACAAATTAATTAAGTTGAGGCGGACCAAAAAAGTGTTCCATGTGACAGGTCACTGTCATTGCGAGGATGCGAGTTGAAAAGATTGAGACGTATCCCACCCTCCATCCCTCCCTCTCTCCTGCATTTTCCATCATTCCTTCGCCTCTCCTGGTCCAAGCATCGACCCTGGGATGAAGCCGCCCTCTCATTGTCCTTCACAGCCTCTTCAAGTCATCTGTTAATCTCTACGACAACTAATCGTAATCCTCATGACCTCTGACCTTTTATGCGCATAATCAAAATCTCCACTTTCTTCTCGTCCTACCCCTGCCCCTCCCCTCTTACCCAACCCGAGGCCTGAGGTTAGTACGAAGGAAGCTGAACTGTTTCTGAGACTGGCGACCTGTTGTCTCCTGCACAAGTGTTGACCTTGCACTCGGTGTGTGCATGTATTATACATAGGCGGCAATGCATTGAATTCTTTGAAGGAAAAGAAGATCTTGGGCGAGGAGGATGATGGCCATGATACGTACCTGTTTCTTCCCTCCTTTTTTTTTTTTTTTTNTTTTTTTTTTTTTTTTGGTTGGAGGATGGGAGGGGATGGGGGAGGGAACTCAGAATTGGTTTGCACGCACACAAATTATTGTGCGTACTCATTGGCAATATTTTGTTATATATCGTGTTATACTATACTATACTATACTATACTATACTATACTATACTATACTATACTATACTATACTGTACTGTACTGTACTGTACTGTACTGTACTGTACTGTACTGTACTGTACTGTACCGTACCGTACCGTACCGTACCGTACCACACCACACCACACCACACCACACCACTGTACTGTACTGTACTGTACTGTACTGTACTGTACTGTACTGTACTGTACTGTACCGTACCGTACCGTACCGTACCACACCACACCACACCACACCACACCACACCACACCACACCACTATACTATACTATACTATACTATACTATACTATACTATACTATACTATACTATACTATACTATACTATACTATACTATAATATGTCATTTTTCAGTATGCTGTTTAATCAGATAAATTTCTCTGTTTACAGCACCTCTGTCATTAACGGCTGTTACCATTTCAAAATATTTTGAAGAAATATTGAGCCGGACAACGCTGCACTATCAACTCTTCGACCATCGTGTAAGGCGGACCGTGAGAGGCGGGGGGCTGGGGGCGAAGGGGCTCAAAGAGCCAATGTATCTTAATTCTCGGTAATTGTATAATAAGCCCTGTTACAACAACAACAACAACAACAACAACAACCTGACGGAGTAATTACGGGGTTGATGGAGAATTTAAGGAGCTTTCTAAAAAACTGTCACAGCTCCTCTTGAGAAAGGTAATATAATGTGTACTTAAAGCGCTATCCTGGGAAAGAATCCCCCCTTTAATTTCTCAGATTCGTCCGCCTCTGCCATGCCCCTGACCTTATTGTGCATACAGTATCTTGACTTGGTCTTGCTGATAAATTTTTGTTCCTCGTTCAATGGCTTTTGACCCTGAGTGTGCCTCACTTGCTGGCACATAATAGTTGGACTATATGATATCTTGCAGTTTGGTGCATAATTTGGCACTGCACTATTTGACTGGTTAGATACTATAAGAAAAAATGAAGTGCGCTGAAGACCAGACCGTTAACATCCAAAAGAAGCTTCAAAATAGATCTAACTAACTACGCATTTCAGATTTGCTTAAGTACAGAATGATGATGATGATGATAATGATAATGATAATGATGATGATGATGATGATATGTCTTCTTCTTCCTTATCATTATTATTATTATCCCTGATGAAGGAATTTTCAATTCCGAAAATTTGACATTTTCTTATTGTGTGCTTCTTTTTGTAATTTAAATAAAATTGTATAGTACGACACTGGTGGATGCTATTATATTTTATTTTGTGTGAAACAAATGATGATGATGATGATGATGATGATGATGATGATAATTATCATCATCATCATTATCATCATCATGAACATTTTCAAAAATATAAAAAAAACTCTCAAAACTGTGGCATGAACAAAAGTTATCATCATCATCATCATCATCATCATCATCATCATCATCATCATCATCATCATCATCGTCATCATCGTCGTCATCATCATCATGATGATCATCATCATCATCGCTTTTAAATCCATTTATTCTATCTCTCTTCTTACCCATTCATATCAGTTTGTATTTAATCTAGTTGAAGGATCCCTTTCAGATCCGAAAATTCGTAAATATATAATAATATCATTACAATCAGTGGATTTTGAATTTTAAATATTAGAGTATATTTCCTAATTCTTCGATGGTATGGAGAGAACTTTTGTATTTTTTTAAATCTTTGTTCCAGATGATGATGATGATGATGATGATGATGATGATGATGATGATGATGATGATGATGATAATTATAATTTGCTGATCGATGATAATCATGATGATGCTGATGATGATACTGATGATGATAATGTGAGAGTGGTGGTTCATGTGATGATGGTGATGATGATGATGATGATGATGATAATGATTTTTTTTTTATTATATCTGATGAGGAATAACATCCTTGATTCGAAAATTAGTAATTATTTCATATCATTATAAAAGTCCATTTTGAAATTTAAATATTAAAGTGTATTTCTTAATCCTCTGCTAGTTTGGACAGAACTTTTTAATTTTTTTAATGAGTTCCAAATTATGATAATGATAATAATGATGATGATGGCGGAAACGAAATGTGCTTTGATCTTAAACATGGCAATGCAATTCTCTAAATAGAGTAAACCCAAAAACATAAAGAAGAATGATCCCTGTATAAAATGCTCGAGGTCAGAAATCTTTGAGAACATCGTTTGCAAAGAAGAGAAGCTCTCAAACTGGACTCTGAAAAATGTAATAATGCTTTCCATAAATATTCTCGAATTTCTTTTGAAAATGCTGCTGCTGCTGATTATGATGCTGCTGCTGCTGCTGATGATGATGATGACAATGATGATGATGATGATGATGATGATGACAATGATGATGATGATGATGATGATTTGGAACTTTTATTAGGTCCGTTCATTTGGTATTTGTGTCTGTTCAAGCTTTTTCATGACTACTGATCATAGTTTTTTGTTTTTTTTTAATTTTATGACATTTCATTCTTACTTCATTTATTTTCTACACCTGAAGAGGGACGCCAGTCCGAAAATTTGTGCATTAAATTTGTTAAATTGTTGATGATGATGATGATGATGATGATGATGATGATGATGATGATGATGATGATGCCCCGGCATATGCTAATATTTTCATGCAGTGGCTTTGGAATCACAAAGTTGCCCGTTCCCGTTCCATATCCCAACCACTGTGGACTAAACGCTATTTGGATGATATTCTTTGCCTGTACCCTAACAGTGAGAACCAGCTATCCACTCTTCGGCTCCATCTTAACTCAATCCATCCCACAATTAAATTCACAGTTTGTTCATATGAAAATTGGACTCCCTTTCTCGATGTCCACCTATGTCTCTCAAATGGACACATTACTACTGATCTCTTTTCCAAACCCACAGATTCGCACAACTACCTCCATCCTTCTTCTGATCACCCGAAACACATTTTTAGATCCGTTGTCTATAGTGGCGCCCTGCGTATTAAACGC
>JAWQUT010000151.1:576225-638346 GCA_033807755.1 Ellobium chinense | reverse complement strand
TGGCGAAGGGGCTCAAAAAGCTAATGTATCTTAATCCTCGGTAATTGTATAATAAGCCCCGTTGCAACAACAACAACAACAACAACAACAACAACACCAGCAACAACAACAACCTGACGGAGTAATTACGGGGGTGAGGGAGAATTTGAGGAGCTTCCTGAAAAACTGTCACAGCTCCTCTTGAGAAAGGTAATATAATGTGTACTTTAGGCGCTATCCTGGGAAAGAATCCCCTCTTTAATTTCTCAGATTCGTCCGCCTTTGCCATGCAATTTGCATTTAACATTTAACACTAATGTCCCTGACCTTATTGTGCATACAGTATCTTGACTTGGTCTTGCTGATAAAATTTTGTTCCTCGTTCAAAGGCTTTTGACCCTGAGTGTGCCTCACTTGCTGGCACATAATAGTTGGACTATACGATATCTTTATCTTGCAATTTGGTGCATATTTTGGCACTGCGTCATTTGACTGGGTGGATATTATAAGAAAAAAAATTGAAGTGCACTGAAGACCAGACCGTTATCATCCAAAAGAAGCTTCAAAAGTGATCTAACTACGCATCTCAGATTTGCTGGAGTACAGAATGATGATGATGATGATGATGACGATGGTGATTAATAAAAGTTATCATCATTATCGTCATCATCATCGTCATCATGGTCATCATCATAATCATCATCATCATCATTATCATCATCATTGCTTTCAAATCCATTTATTCTATGTCTCTTCTTACCCATTCTTATCAGTTTGTGTTTAATCTTGTTGAAGGATCCCTTTCAGATCCGAAAATTCGTAAAAATATTATAATAATATCACTACAATCAATGCATTTTGAATTTTAAATAGAGTATATTTCCTAATTCTTCACTGGTATGGAGAGAACTTTTGTATTTTTTTTTTAATCTGTGTTCCAGATGATGATGATGATGATAATTATAATTTACCGATTATGATGATGCTGATGCTGCTGATGGTAATGATGGTGATGCTGACGATGATACTGATGATGATGATGTGAGAGTGGTGGTTCATGTGATGATGGTGATGATGATGATGATAATAATGATATTTTTTAAAATTATATCTGATGAGGAATAACAGCTTTGATTCGAAAATTAGTAATTATTTCATACCATTATATAGTCTAAGTCCATTTTGAATTTTAAATATTTCTTAATCCGTTGCTGGTTTCGACAGAACTTTTTATTTTTTTTAATGTGTTCCAAATGATGATAATGATAATGATGACGATGATGGCGGAAACGAAATGAGCTTTGATCTTAAACAGGGCAATGCAATTCTCTAAATAGAGTAAGTCCAAAAACATAATGAAGAATGATCCCTGTATAAAATGCTTGAGGACAGAAATCTTGGAAAACGTCGTTTTCAGAAGAAGAGAAACTCTCAAACTGCACACTTAAAATGTAATAGTGCATTCCAAATTCTCAAACTTCTTTTGAAAATGCTGCTGCTGCTGAATATGATGATGCTGCTGCTGATGATGATGATGACAATGATGATGATGCGTTACTGTTCGNTTTTCTTTTTGTTTTTCCTTCTTTACACCATCTTTGCCACTCTACAGCGATAATTTCTGCATTCCATAGCTAGCTCCTTTTATCTTTCTCTTACCTCAGTCTGTTTCCCACCTCCTCAAAACCTGGGTGACGCCTTTGTTCCTATTCTATCTGAACTTCCCTCACCTCTCTCTCTCTCTCTTTGTTTTCTTTAGTGAACTCTGGTCGTACTCTTTGAAATTAGCACCCTTATAAAGCCTTAGATCTCCTCAGATGTCTTCTTCTTCCTTATCATTATTATTATTAATATTATTCCTGATGAAGGAATTTTTAATTCCGAAAATTTGACTTTTCATTATCGTGTACTTCTTTTTATAATTTAAATTAAATTACATTTCACTACACTGGTGGACGACTTTTTAATTTTTTTGTGTGAAACAAATGATGATGATGATGATGATGATGATGATAATGATGTGAGGGTGGTGGTTCATGTGCTGATGGTGGTGTTGATGATGATAAGATGATGATGATGATGATGATGATGATGTGGGGTGTGGTAGGTGATGTAGTTTGGAAGTATAATGGTGTTTGTGAAGTGGTAGGAGGAGAATAAGCAAGAATGATAATCGTCATCATTACTATTATCTTCATTCTCTGTCTCCTCTTTTTCCTCTTCCTCTACATCATCATCACTATCACCATCCTTTATATTTATTATAATCAGTTCATAACATTTGTCTCGGCAAAAACACTGATAACTGATACCATAATTTCTTTTCAGATTCACCAAATGAAATTATTTCTGAAGCTTCAAAAAAAACTTCGAGAAAAGTAATCATCATCATCATCATCATCATCATCATCATCATCATCATCATCACCACTTTATCATCTTTTTTTTATTTTTAATGAGGAATGGTTTTGGATGTCCAACTCTCTGTTAATGAAAGGAATTTAATATTGTAATATAAACACGCAATAAAGTTTGGGTTTTGTGAAGAAGATTAAATGACTTCTACTGTGCAACATTCTTTTTTTTTTTTAAATTGAACTTTTCTCCGACTTTTTCGCAAAGCCAAGAGGACAACTCGCATGCCATTTTAATCAAGTATATTCTGGGCCAGAATCACTTTAGTTCAGAATTTTTTCACCCAGTGCAGAGCTGCGCAGAACTGAGATCACATGAACGCAGTTCGTGAACTTCAGTTCAATTAACGTGAACTTGATCTGAGCTTAACAGCTAGTTTGAACGAACTGATCTGTGGCTGAACTGTAGCTTTTTTTGAATGCTTGATCTGAACTTCAAGTTTCTACTTTAATTTCACTTCACATCGTCCTCGAAAACCAGAATGAAATGCTGATTTCTAAAACTATATTGGACTGATCTGACCTGAAAACTATTCACTTTTCACAGAACTGAGCTGAAGTTGATCTTACGGCTATTTCCCCTTGGTGGATTGAACTTTTTTTTTTTTTTTTTGGTGAACTTGCTCAACGCCAACCCAGTTACAATGCATAAAAAAGGCATTTGCATGATATCAATAACTTGACAAACAGAGAGTCCAAAAACGCCCTAGGCTTAAGCCTGAGTGATCATAATACAAAACTACCAATGTTCGCAGCAAAATGGCTCCTTTGTTAGGGAAAAGTTCATAATTAATTATCGTCATTGCATTACCCACCATAACTATCATCAAAAGGCTGAAAAAAAAAACCTACCCAAAGAACAAAAAAAAAAAACAACTACGAAAGCGCCAGGCCATGTTATTTGATGGTTTTAAAACCAGCATTGTCATCTTAGTGCCAGCTGTGGAGACTATACACCAAGGTCAGTTTGAAGTTATGTGCTACAGATCCAAAGCATGGAGAAAAAATAACACCCAGTTACTTAGAGAAAACTAAAGGTAGCAGTAGACTTTGATGCTTTCCACAGTCCTCATAATTTCCAGCTTTTGTCAAAAGCAGCGACTGACTGCGTTTGTAGCAAGAGTCTCCCGAAGGGACTGATGGAGGTTTGGGGAGGGGTGGGGAGCGGAAGGGAAGAGGGAAGTTCATCACCTATTCATTGTTCCGTTGACCAGCAGGTGCGCTATTCCACGTTTTTAATAAAATTTTAAAAAAAAGAATGTCTCTGTCAACGAAACAAAATTCCAAGTATGCCATTTGTGTAGGATGTGGAGAAACATGGCCGAATGGTTGCAGAGTTGGACTCGAGATATCTATAGGTCGTGGGTTTGATCCTACGACAGCCGTGTTGTAGATGTCTTGGGAAAGCATTTCATTCACATCTACCTCAGTCCACGATCCTGTAAAATGGGTACCTGGCTATAGACAGTGAAAGATATTGCCAAAATGTAGGTGATCAGCCCCTGTATAGGCAGCGGCACGGTAGACCTCCCCCTACCCCCCCCCAGGGAGTTGAGTAGGTTCTAGAATAACCTGGCCTACTAGGATAATATAAGTGTAAAGTTGCCTGAGTGGCCGTCAGCCTGGATACGAGATTTATAAACCGCATTATTAATATTATCTATTTTTAGACCAGAGACCAGTTTCTCTTCCGAACAATGAGCCTTCCTATTTTTGTATGGAGAATTCTCATTTTCCACCAACAGACTTGCTTAGTTCCAAACACGGCCATCATTTTACCCTTAGTGCCAAATAAATGTGGTTGGCATGAATGCAAGTTGGGTGTGTGAAGTTACGTTGAGAGATAAGACTTTTGGGTGCTTCTATAATTTTCTTTTAAATCTGTGGTTGTATCACAAAACATATTTAGAATCAAAGGATGGAACTAGAGCTTTCATAGAATTCCCAAGTCAAAGACTGAATATGGGGCGCTTTTACAGCTTGATACATATCACCCTAAGCAAGCAGTAAAATTAGGCTAACGACGCTATACTTTATAGGGGCTAAAGTTTTTTTTAAAAATAATCTATAACTCACGAGCAACGACCTGGGAAGTACTTTTAGTAAATCCTACACTTCTGACTATCTAGTGCACTTTGGTAGGTTAAATAAGACTTGGGGGGGGNGGGGGGGGGTATATCTTAAAATATTAATCGGCCAAGGTTCTGACAGTTGTTTCACTCACCCTATTTTCCATCCGCCTCTTCAAAAGGGCCGTTCCATGCATATGACATCCAAGATCATTTAGAGCAATTTTCCTGCTGCGGTTGGGTCCATGAACTATTTTGATGCTTTTTATTTCACCGATGGGCCGTCTTGTTCACTATGTTTAAGCAAGTTAATGCGAAACAAATCAAAGCAAAAAAACGCATAGATACAAGCTAGAGGAAGAGATTTTGAGACCATAGATTTAAACCAGAATTTTAAAGCTATCATGGTCACCACAAGATTGTAATCACCGAATACTCAAACTCGCTGCAATGGATTATTTCATATATTGGTGTCTGGAGCATAAATATTCTAAACAATCGTACAGTTTTGAGTTTATATTATGATAAGCAATCAAATTGGCTAAGTGGTTTAAAAAGAGTAATAATTCAGAGAGCAGGATACTATTTAGAAGATGCCCTTTAAAATTCAAATTTCTGCATAACGGCTACCACGTCGTTGGGTCAACATTGTTCCAACGGTAATGAATGAAAACTTTTGTTTGTTTTTAGTTGGAGATTTGGAGGGGGGGGGGCGGATTTATTTCTGTTTATTGATGCACTCTAAACAGATATGAAGATAGATTCATGGAGTTGTTGACTCATTACATGTTCTTAAGCACTATGGTTCAAGTTTCAGTCTAACGAGATTACAATTTAATTTAATTCAATTCGGTCCAATTCAATTCAAATGTTTTATTAGGCCATTACAGTTACCGTTACCATGGAATGATCCATAGCCTACTTTTTTTCTCTCGCACTCAAGAAAGCACTGTATCTTTAATGATTGTAAACATTTTTGTAGTTGCTACGCTAGTTCGTCTTTACACAAAAATATCATCACATATTCATTGTTCCGTTGACCAGCAGGTGCGCTATTATATGTCTTTAACAAACTTTTTTTAAAAAAATGTCTCTGTCAACGAAACAAACTTCCAATTTCGGTCACATTTTTTAAGTCACAAAGGTTATTCCTTCCTCACACACTTTTCCTTTAGTTGGTGACATTCGTTCGAAATGGGACACAGAACGTACATCGACATCCCGAGTGCAAATATGTCAGACTTAGTCCTACTTGATAACTAGGTTTATTTCTCTGTTACAATCCTGTTTTATCAAGAGTTTGTCGCCTTTTGGTCTCTTTCAAATTCGAAGTAAGATTCGTGGGTCAAGACGATAGGAGGCCCTGATTGTAAAGACATAAACAATAATTAAATAACTGTATTATGGAAGATCAATAATTACGTTGCGTTCTAAAGAATAAAGACCCATTCTAAGCAGTCTTATTGAGAATCCAGCCTTTTGCCCGTTTGAACATGAAATGTTCGTAAATTTTACTGTTAAAGTTCCATAATATGAGCGTGCCCTATGAAGGAAGCAAGCAACTGGGTTGAGAGTGCTTTCAATTTAAAGTCCTCTTTATACAGTTTCAACCTACATTATACAAGCGTCATTGTAAGCTTATAGCTACCACCCGAATAAGCGCAGCAGTAAAAGTAAGAAAGTTGTTTGAACATGCTAGGGTACTACACATCATAAATAGTTATCATTGTCGAAGATCATAAATTTGATCTGTTGAAGAGCAAAGAGAACCTGGTCTGAAAGTTGTGTTATTAGAACTGTATTGAAATCACCCATGAATAACTTCCTCCATATTTTTTTTACTGCCATGCTCTGACATCTATCTGCTTGCCACATATGTGACCAAAATGAATTTTTGTTATTTTTACTTCATTTCTTAGAAAGTGTTTTTACTATCAAGTTCAAATAATGCATATGGAGGCAATGAGTTTAAAACGACTTTAGCTAATGGCCGGGAATTCTGTTTTTGTACATAACTTTATTTATTTATTTATTTATTTATTTATTTATTTATTTATTTATTTATTTATTTATTTATTTATTTATTTATACGCACTGCGCAGGCCTACGCTAGTAAGTGAACATTTTGCTTTCATAACCTAAATAATAACATGGCAATGACTCTGCCATCTCAACAACTCCACCATTTAGAGAAAAAAAAGGGGGGGGGGGGGGAGGGGGGGTAGGACGGCCCTAGACTACTCGTCCTCTTGTATGCAATACTTGATAAACGCCAAAATCCAAATTATACTCGAGAAGAAAACAGAAACTCTCTTGTTTTCGTGAATTTGCATTTGGCAGAGGTGTTCTTTGAAAGTAATCTCTACTTGTGAATGCGGTATAATGTACACTAGAATTTATCTGTTGAGTCAGAGCTTGTTGAGCTACCGGTACTGTCAAACATGGAGAATGTTTAATCGGGGTTTTGTCAAAGACGTTGCTTCATGCAAAAGTCTGTTGTTGGTTTGTGTCAGTCTTAACTTCTTCATTAGTGATACCGTCACGCTCATTTTCATATTTGCCTGAGTCTTTTTTTGTTGTTGTTGATGATTTAAGTTATTTATACTACTATGGTCTTCTGTTTATCTTATATTTTCTATTAAAACAATGTAGAGATTTTACTTGTTTTTATATCCCAGTTTTACAGATTAAACCACATCTGCCTCATTGTTTTGCTTTGAGCAACAGGTTGAAAGAGCTCAATTTCTCAAAACCTAAAGAAAATGACCTACGCAAATGTGGCATGAGCGTGACGATATTTTATGAAGTGCCTACGCAAGGACGTGCAATGTTCCATCATGTACACCTGGCAATGAATTCTAAAAAAAACATTTGGCAGATTCCTATCGTAACAATTTAATATCGTAACAAATTAATGAAGCAAGAGGTCTGAGGTATTGACACAATACGAGTATGCGTGATATTTTTGGTAGTTCAAAGGACTCCAAAGGCATAAAAAAATTTGAATTTCGGTCAGGCTGGCATTTATCGGGGTAGGCTATATATTGCATCAAAACGACGCCTTATTTTTCAAAAAGAAAAAAAATGTTCTGTATATTCCTATCTCTTTTTTTGGCTGGAGTTCCCGAACTCTTTCGTTTTTGGTTTCAGTGGACACGAGACCTGGCCAAGATGGGTAGATTTGTAATAGAAAGAAGAATCTAATCTATAAAAACGTGTCTTAACAAATGATATCCATTAGCTAGGGGCCTAAGTATGTGATGTACGCGTTCCTTTTTTCCTTATTTTTTTTTTTTTGGTCATCCTTGGCAAAGTAGTAGGCAAAGTTCCCATTACCACACCTCTACGACAAATAAATTAAACGATGAAACACAATAAGATCAGCTTCGAATGAAAAATTTGAAGGAGACAAAACTTTGCTTCAAATAAATGGCTTCTGGATAATGTATACTTTTGTGCGCACATTTATAGATAGGCTACTATCTTTAAGCCATACGATATGCAAATTATCTCTCTCAACCAAGGGCCAGAATGTATCAGTCACCCCTCGTGTGTTCTTGTGTATAGGTTACTGTGGACTGTTAAAGATCATCTGCATAATACTGTCAGGTGCCCTTGTAGACTCGGCTCGGTCTTGAAAGCAGGAAATAAGTTCTCGTAAACAGTGGATGTTTGACGGGTACCGGGCAGGGTTGCCGCTCTTGATAATTTTTCATCCGGCCTGGTGAAATCGATCTGGCTCTGGTGATCTAATGATGGAAATAGAATATTTATGAAAATAAATCTCGTGGAAGAAAACAAAAACGGAAGTGGAATGGGATCGACTTGTTTGGCTATCTTCGCCGCTGAACTGTCAGTTGGCGTTTTCAATGCATTAAAATCTACTGATAATGATATTTCATGCAGTTTTCGATCTCTGTTTGCTTTAATAGATTTGAGGGAGTTTTTGTTCTTTTTGTTTGTTTGTTTGTTTGTTTGTTTTTGTTTTTGTAATGACAAACTTGAAATTAGATCTATTTAATCTTTATTCATATATAAACATGTTAGGCCTGGCCATAGGCCTTTCCTGATTTATAGAAGTATATAAATTTATGTCATCGAGATCACAGATCTAACATAGTATATTCTGCTTGACCATAATCCAGACAGTCCCAGCTTCCACTTAGTCACAACATTTTTCACATAAAACAAAATGCTACGTATCTACATTATTATAAATGTTTCCGGACAATCACAACCCCTTTTTATCTCAACAGTATCCTCCTGAGAAGTTGCGACCACAAAAAGTTGACTCTACTACATTTCCTTCTTTTCATCAGAATATAAACTTTAATTTTAACATGTCCCATACTTTTTGCGTGCTGATTCACGATGATTAATTAAATTCTGTTAGTTGGAGGGCCTGTATCAGGAACACACAATCTACATTTAATTGTCTCGTTATACTTCACTCTCCGTTTTTTCTTTTTTTAGAAAAACATACGAAGTTAGCTTATTTTTCAGTCATTTTAGTTTAAAAAAAAAAGCCACTTGGCCTTTTAGAAAGTGTTGTATTGAATAAATTACTATTGCTTCTGTCTGCAGCTCAAACATAGTGAAATGTAGACACGGAAAGCCATGTGACGAAATTTTGGCGCCCAATCTGATAAAAAGGCAAAATCTACAGTGGCAGGCCTGGTAGCAGGACTTGTCAGTTGAAGGCTGGAGTTTATGACCGATAAGACTAATAAGAGGGGTCAAATCCAGCCACATGGCATTTGTAGAGACGTGGTACCTAGCCTAAAAATACAGTGCTAGAATCTTATCCATTGTGGGTGCCGGAGTGGTGCGTGAACTGATTAGTCCATGCATACCCCCAAAAGTCTGATGTAAACATGTCGTAAATCATCTCTGAAAATTTTACGACATTATGGTTACTACGCGTCACCTTATCGGAAACCACGTGACCTCACATGTAACACGGCAAGTAACAAAACAAAGGCTATTCGCATGTTTCTCTATACTCTCAAACACTCTGTCTACAGTTTCACTTAATTCCCATCAGACAAATTTCTCTCGCTGGTCATGGCACAATAAAGAGGACATTTTTTTAAAATGTACCTTTGATTTTTTTATTATTATTTTACATTAATTATTCGCCTCTGTTCATTGGTCAGATCTGGGTCCGAGGCCCATCCAGTACCTGTCCTTACAATAACAATCGAAAAACTCGCGACTGAACATGTACATAATATGTACCTGAGGTTTCATCACCCTTCCAGTCATGTAGCCTACTCAGGAGTGTGATGTGGACATCACATTGTGATGCATGTAATTCTATTGGTTGCCGATTTCAAAATCTACTGTCTAGCCGATATGGTAGTTTTCACACTGATTTTGGCATAGAATTGACTCAGCCATAGTCGAGGCCAAAACGCCCTTTAGTTTATGCCATTTTTCCGTGCATTCAACGCGCTTTCTAGTCTTCTGTGTTAAAAACCCTTTGGTTGTGGAGTGGCGCGGTCGACGTGGTTTTAGACAAAGATGAGCTAAAGACTATAAAATAATTTTGTAGCTTTGGCTACTCGTTAATTACGGGTTGCCAGCTTGGTTTTTTAGGTACCGAATTCAGATCTCTGTTTTTGGGTTGTTTGTTTTTTTTTAGTGGGGAGCTGGGGGGTGTAGGGGGTGGGGGAAGGGTTGGTAACTAAAGTTTAGCTTCGCACCTTGGCACTTCTACCTTGATCCAGGTTCAAACATATTTTTCCCCTCTAAATAAGGTTAGATTTAGGTGTCCGTGCAACTTCAAGCTAACAACAGCCTGGTAAAGTACTTTGTTTGAAACTGAAAATGAACATTAAATATGGGGTGAAAACTGAATGCATTTTGTGAAATTTTTGACGTCTAATCCGGCGAAAAGGCAAAACCCACATTGGCAACCCCAGTCGTGCTGCGCCTTTTTGGCATGTCGCTTGCACAAAGTCTATCTTTTCGCACTTGCAAGGTCACTTTTAGGCCAGTCGGAGATACTCCGTGGCCGTATGCATAATCCTAACGTTAGTTAACGCACTGCGGTAACCACAGGAAACTCCCAATACGTTAATTCAGGTTGGGATTGTGCATACTGCCACTGATCTCTAGGAAACAGCTTCCCACAAAATCCGTTTCAGCTCATGTGTGTGTGGAAAAGCAACTATACAGTCACACACACACACACACACACACACACACACACACACACACACACACACACACACAATCAAGGGGTATTTTTCAAACTTAATGCAACAGCGTACCAGTAAAACAAAGACAAACAAACAACAACCAGAGAGATAAACAGCCAGACAAACAGGCGGACAACAAATGCTTATGATCAGCGCCTAAAACTGACACCGGTCTTTAGGTATGAGAATGTCATCAGCACCTTGCATTTTGGTGTGGAATTTTAAATTGCCCCTATAAAATTAACACAAAAAAATTGGCCATGGGTACGTGGGAAAAGGGTTGGATTTTAATTTCAATGGCTTAGATAGGTGCAAATACATTTGTGGACTCGAAATTGGTGAGATTTAGCTACTCAAGTATAATGTATAAACTTTGTGGTTGTTGCTAAGTGGGTACGGTTACCCCTTGTACTCTGTGAAAAGGCCTAAAATGTTAGGTTGCGTGATTTATTGCCGAAGTTCTCAAAATCTAGTTGGTTAAGGGGCATTTTTCTTCGTGTTAAAATCTGGGGGAAGAATTAAGCAACGTGGAAAGTATTTTGGGTTGGGACTCCTGGATAAGTTAATGAGAGGTGTAAAATCTTACATAGTCAACAGTGGGGGGAAAAAATGGCGTCTTCATACCTGTAGGCTCCCTGGGGAGTTGACACTATCCTTGTGCTACGCAAGAATATTACTTTGTTTTATTGATTTTATCATAATACACGTAGTAATGTATTATATTTCTATTAATAAGTCGTACAAACCGACTTATAAACCTCATTATTATTATATTTCCAAGGCGTTATGATGAATGAATTCGATTGTATAATATCGCGACCTGGACAACAGTTGGGGTCACCGCAATATTCCTTATTTACATTTGAGCCAGGGAGGTGGACTTAATGTCAGTCAAAGGTAATCCATAACCTGATGCTAGATGTCAGTCACTTCCAGGTCACTGGCCGAATTCACCTGTTTCTTATCTTAGACAGTAGACATAACAACATAGCAGTTTTCCTGTGTAAAAGGAAATAAGTCCAATTGTACGGAATAATACAATCGGAATCATTGCACCTTGTTACAGAAGCCTAATCCCATTTGCCTGTTTGAGTCAATAAATTGTTCTCAACGATCACTTACAAGAAATTCCACAATCTCTTAGTCTTCTTTGTTGCTGTAGTTTGCAGCATTCAATGAGTTTTTTTAAAACGATATTTAAAATATAGGTCTTTCATTTCATTTTCGAGCTACGGCCCGGTACATCCAAAGGCGTAAACAAGCCAATTAGCTTCCTTGACGACAAATGTTCCGCACAGATGGTTCATTTTTCCCATTGATCAGCTCATCGTAGAAACTACGGTTATTTAAGAACCCTCTTGGAACAAACTGACGAACATACAAAACTATCATTTGTCCATACAGTTTTAATAGGAGAAGTCTGAAAAGTTGATGGATATAAAGTATTACCCTTATAAATAACTATATGTAAATACTTTGCCTGCTGCCTCCTGTGAATACTGTGATGAGTCTATGTTGAATTTACTACTGTATTACGATACAATAGGACTCCACGCATGGACCTCTAGGTATAAAGATGTCTTTTTTTTTTCTTTCTTACCGTTAGCTATGTAGGGTTTTACAACTCTCATTAACTTATCCAGGGATCACATGCCAAAATACTTTCCACAGATACTGTTAAACTTTTCCTCCAAATTTTGGCACATAGAAAAATGCCCCCAAGCCAGTTAGATCTTGAGAACTTAGGCAGTGAATCAGGTTACCTAATATTTTAGGTTTTTCACGCAGCAACAAGGTAACTTTACCCACCTAGCAACTACCACACAATTTACAGTTGAGTAGCTTAACCTCATCTATCCTGAGTCGACAAAAGCGTTTGCACTTATTCAAGTACATGTATTTAAATTTCAAATCCAACCCCATGGCCAATTTTCTGATTTGATAAAAACTAATT
This sequence comes from Ellobium chinense, assembly GCA_033807755.1. Lineage (NCBI taxonomy): Eukaryota > Metazoa > Mollusca > Gastropoda > Ellobiida > Ellobiidae > Ellobium > Ellobium chinense. The sequence goes on along the minus strand of JAWQUT010000151.1, from coordinate 625,727 downwards.
CCCTACCAAAATCCATACCAAACTGGGGACGTGCTGTTGACATCTTCAAATCCCAAATTTCAAGCATGGGAAAACCAAATCTCTTTGTAATAATCTGGGCCGATTCCCTTCTTTCTGGATCAAAGCTTACTCAGCCTGGAATCCCTCTGCCGCTCGAATCAAGATTCCCCGAAGTCTTTTCAGTACTTAATGAATATTGGCTGGTTCTTAAAGGTATTTATGGTCCCTTAGAGCCATTGGCCTATTCGGGATCTCAAAAACGAAAAAAAAACCAACAAACAATCCTGGATGAAGTGAAGAAAATCAGGGATGTATAGGGAATACATAGAGAATTTATTTGATGTCTTATACATGTGATTGTTCGAAAAGCTGCAACACTCCTGAGGTCTGAAGCTGTACAATTACTCAAAAAATATTTGCAGGTTGATACACGTGCGTTTGTCCGATAGGAGGCTGATAAAAGCATTATTGTCCACAGCTGAAGGGATTCTGCTTCAGTTTCATCATCTTTTCTGGTCGCAGACATGCAAAAAATGGACTTACGTCCGTTTAATGTTCGTCTGCTATAGTCTTATGTCTTAACCCTTGTCCATGTCACCCACGCTGTCAACAGCACCCCATGCGGTGATGCCAGTCAAACCTTATAGCTTGCCATGGCCTAGTCTGTAATGCGCAGTGTGACCGTATACATCTCTCAGCTGATTAAATGGAAGGTCAACATCCTTGATGAAAGAAAAACAAAAACAAAAAACGACGCCATTTACGTTCAGCGCCTCAATATAACGAAGTGACGATTTACCACTCTAAATTTCAGAGCAAACTTTCGGGAAAAATAAAACAAAATTGTTCCACCACTGAATGGATAAAATTCTAGAACCTAAATGAAAGGACGTTCTGTTCAAGAAATTACTACATTTCACCTAGATTGCTTTAGGCTTCCAAACAAGGTTAGACAGCCAACACTGTAGTTCACTCAGATCTTTACCTCGTGGGAATGAAGTCTGTGCACGATTTCCTTGCTGGGTCACATGCTGTATATCAGATATCACAAATCGATGCGTTACATTATATTTAATTTTAGTGGCGTTCTTTGTTTTTCTTAAAATTATGACATATGAGTTACGTACTTGCGGTAACATACCTGACCGACAGTTTATTTGTATGTTATTGGTGATATCTGTTTGCTGTTGCACATTTCATGGAAAGAACACTTGTTATTTATGTAAATGACAGTCAATATATTATCTTCTTTGTGCATGGCAAAAGCTACCAATAATGGTGACCATTCAAATCGCCGGGTAAACACTGTAAAAACATAATGTATGTACACACTTTCCCGACGGACATATTGCATTAGGTATTTTCAGACAAGAAGTCATTCCCCGATCGCAGTCTTCCTCATGCGTGTTTGCTTGCTCACAGTATTACTTGAGAGCTTGCGCATAATTGACTGGATTTCTTACCATGGTAAGAATTACACCAGTGCATCCGTTCTGAATGTACCCTGAATAGCACTCCACATGCAGAATCGATGTTATGTTTACGATGATAAAGAGATCTCAACGCTATGCCATGCGCAATCTGAGTTACTCAGCAGTCTACTTTAATAGGAATATTGACTCCTTTCCAAACTTTAATCATTTTGCGTGCGTGCGTGCGTGTGTGTGTGTGTGTGTGTGTGTGTGTTTGTCTTTGTGTATTTGCATGTACCATTGCAAAGCTAACAGACAATAAACTGTTCTCGTTCCCACTCCCTTTCACTATGCTTCTCCGGTTGATCTGTATCTATTGTATTTCAATTTCTGTTGGCCTGTCCGCTTGTCTTTTAGGAAGGGGACAATAACATGTGATGAAAATAACAATGAGGATAACAAACACAATGAATTACATTTTGTATTTAATTTTATTGACAATTCAACAAGAAGATAAAAAAAAAAGAACACTACCAAGTTCATATCCAAAAAGAACACTACCAAGTTCATATCTTTTACGAAACAAAGGCTATACTGATTAATACTTAGCCTCATTAATTTAAAACATAGTCCATGAAACCAGTATGAGATGCTAACACACATGCTACCTCAACACAAAAACATTTCTTGCTCTTTCCTCAGGGAAGTCTACTAAAAATGGGTTTACCAGATATGAAATTGTTTTACCTTTTGAACAAAACTTCCGCCTTAGTGCACATTAGTATTACAGGCCAGCCTTAAATGCTGCAAAATAACCACTGTGGGGTGAGGCCTAGGGTTTAAAACACTGATTTCAGAATAAAATTTGTATAACTTTGATAATCTGATGTCTTTGCCAATGACAGACATGCACCCCCCNNNAATAAAAAAAATCGCATCATTGTTTCTCAAATCTGAAGGACTCAACCATATGATATGTAATACTCTTTTTGGCCTTTTTCATACATTACTGGGATTACATGACCTGCATTATGAATTACTGAATATCATTTGACTGGTCTGAAACCAGTCTTTTTATCCGAAGATTCGCTAATACACCTTTAAATAACACTAATACATTTTTTAACAAATCATCAACCCCAAAATCTTAAGCCTGGACAATGTAACACTGCAACTTTTATGATGAATAGCTGTTAACGTTTTATGACTGAAATGATTTGGGCCCATTAACATCTCTCTCTTATTCCATATTTTACCTTCTGTTTCATCATCAATATATATATATACATATGAAGTGTACTGTATGTCAAGTTCAAACATGACACACAAGAGGAACACTTTAATGCAATGACAATTCATCATTATTTACATCTGCAACACAGAGAAAATGAATTAACAATCAAATGTAAAAACTTGTAAAAAGAAATTTACATGTAAGCCTGTTCCTTGATAAATTTAAAAGAGCTGTCCTCAATTATGAGCACAAATAAGATGAAGTCATTAACAGTCAAAGAAATGAGATTTATCATATCATGCTTTCATCAGTCCCATTTTCCTGATCTGACTTCACCAAAAGATGATGTCATTAACAGTCAAAGAAATGAGGTTTATCCTATCATGCTTTCCCTTGTCCCCTTTTCCTTATTTCACTTCACCACCTCTCCCAATGCCGAAGACCAAAACCAACAATCAAGGCACGAACACACACATTTATCTTCAACATAACATTTTGGAAAGTCATATACAAATAGAACATTTCAAACTCTGCTGATTAATTTTTTTTTCACCTGAAAAGTGAAGTTCATTGAACAACTGTTTACTTCAGTTGATCACAAAACATTAAACAAATTTCAGCAACTGGCTGCTGGAAGCAATAAAATTCATGTCTTCTACAACACCTTTTTGTCATCAGTACCACAGATGATATAGTCAACTCCACTTAATCCCAACTCTCAGGAGCACAGAGAATGTTGCAACTAAAAGGAGCTGTGATTTTTCAGTGACTCTTACATAGAATTTAACATGTTGTTATGTGGACAATGTTGTGATTAGTGTATTAAAGGATTGCAAGTATCCAGATTGCAAAAGCAGAGTCTATGGTACAAAGACACAGTTCACACTGACCATGCCCCCTTACAAAGACAACGTGAATGATGTGACGAAAATATAAGATGTAATAATAATATTATGGTCAGGCTATTTGTTACCATAAATAGCTAAAAAATGACCAACTGATAAAACCCACATCAATCAATGGATGAGGCTGTGATCACCACTTGCTATTAGAGAAAATACAAATTTCACTTCCCCTCTGCGATATCTCCTCTTTATGTAGGCTTGCACTTTGCAAAGCTAAACTGACAAAAATCATCAACTTTTCACCAGTTTCAACATTTTAATGAATGTTAGCCTTTACTTTCTCTGTATGCACAATACTGGCTATGCATAAGAGAAGTAAACCTTTTTAGTTCTGATACTGACAATGACAACTTTATCATTACGTGGAGTGGATATAAATAATGCCATGATCAATAAGGAATCATCTTACACTGTGTTAACTGTCACTAACTACCAAATATCCTGTGTACTTGCTCTATCTGAAGGATATGGACTGATTAACTGAAGTGACCAAAAGGGCTGGATACTAGCTAATAAAAAACAACTCTCCGTTCTGGACATCTGAAGAAGCTGTAAAACTCTATGCATACAGGTCCTCCCTGTCTGCCCCTGCTTGTTCATGTTCCTCCATCTGACTGAAGAACAGGAAGTGAGATGGACGGTGGATCTCATGGTAGAATTCTTTGGGGTTAGCCAGCTGGAGCTCATACTTCATGTTGGGGTCATGACGCACACCTGAGAGGATAAGAAAATGAGGATGGCATATCAAATACTGCAACTGCCTGAAATAGGATGTTGAAATCTTTGCGACATCCCTGCATATATGGATATTTGTCAGAACCTCATCATCCCAAATTTAATTCTTATGTACATTTTGCTATTAAGAATTCTGAAATCAACTGACTTTCACATCACGGAATTCTTTCACCAGCTCAGAAAAGTTTAAGACTTGAAAATAGGTAAATGTGAGTATAGTTCATGGTCATCCATAGCACATCCTCAAGTTATGCTACAAACCATTTAGAAAAAACAGAGTCATAAGGCAATCAATTCTCACGGTGATATTAGAGAAACACAAATTTGTACAAGAGCAGACTTCTCCATCAAGTTTCAGTTGCCTTCTAAATCTTATAATCTCTGTTTATGCATATCATCTGACTAACTGTCTAACATAAAAATAATCATAAAAATGGCTCCAGATGCAGAGATTGTGCTGATTTCAAAATGCCACTCACTCAATAAACCAGAACTTACCCATGAAGTTGTAGTTCCAGGAGTTCTGGGCAGGCACCATGAAAAACCCAAGGAATCTATCAGACAACAGCATTTGGACTCGCTCATAGTGAGATGGAAGATATCCCTTGGGGTTGTTGCCTGTGTCCTTGTTCTGTCTGCCCCATTCATAACCGCTGGGGGTCAGCTTGTAGGCTGTCAATGAGCAGGAACCAGGGGTGAAACTGTGAATGAAAGAAACATGGCAGATGATTATCATACAAAAAGGTTTTATGAATCAGAGGCAGCCCTCTCCTCAGACCCTTAAAGCCCTCCCTCCATTAAATATAATGAAACTGAATAAAGACTGAATAAGACTATCATGAGAGGCTGTTTCAAATCCCTGTTCAATACAGTCATTACAATCTTAAAGATTTTCATCACTCAAATGTGGGCTTAATCCTTATCTGAATATACCCTTCATGATAGTGCATGTGAACAACTCTGCTAACCCATGCTGATCATGAATTGTATTCTTAAAACAAAGAACAGCTGAGCAATAGATGTTATCCTTGAACATAAACATTGTCACAAATGCTGAAAAGCTAGGCTAATTTGAAATTAAACAGCATTCAATGGATAAAACATTGCCCAGTAACTTGTGCAAACGGACAGTGAATTGTAAACAAGAAAATTTAGTACCTATATTCTTCACAAGATCAGACGCTTGAAAATGTTCCCAAACAGGTACTTCCTAGCAATGATAATCAACATCTATTTATATTTACCTGCAAGTGATGACAACTGTCTTCTCGCCATCCCATGACGGGTTGTCTGCCATGACTTTGGCATGAGTAGTGATGTCTTGTGGAGCCAGCTGGGGCAACTCATTAGGCTGGGTGTGGATCCAACCAAGAGGCTCCATTTCCTATGCAGGATTAGAAGACACAAATCGTAAGTCAAAGTGGTGCAAAGCTTATATAGAGAACAATACAAAACCTGTCAAATACAGGCATACCTGTAAAATGTATAATATTTATTGCTCCAAAGAAAAAAAACTTTTTTTCACAAAGGCAGGCTGTTTTCTTTTATCTGAACCTGAAAGTCTTCCATTAAAGCACAACTACTAACATCAGCTATCAATGATAGCAAGAATCACTGATTTTATAATTTACACTAAACATAGCTGTACCCTCTTCACCAGTTCTGGCATACTTGCAACACAAGATGATCTTCTCCATGTTCAGTGAATGTAGTAAACATATCCTGCCAACACTTTCCGCTTTGAATTATGAAACACAAAATTTAACACAAGAAGTGAGTATCTGTAATTGAATTTCAATTAGCCACCAAAAAAACCCAAAACATGACAAGATGATTTGTTGTAGGGTTGTTTTCTTAACAATCAGGAGACATTGTGTTTAGGGTACTGACATCTTTTGGTCTCACAAGTAAATAAACTAACTATGGTGTCCGAGTCACTGAAAACAATAATGATGCTTACATTCAAGTATTCATGACCTGGCAGCAGGTTGGGCAGATGGACGGTTTGGTGGGTTCCCCACTGCGGGGGCATCACAATACACCTGATCTCCTTCACTTGAGGGTTGTCTGGAGGACTCACACCATAGAGGTAGCCTGCAATCTGGGAATGAAAACAGTGGTATGACAGTCAGCTATGCTTGACAATTGATACAGGTTCTACTAGAACATTCAAATGTCCGGAGACATACACTGTTACAGAAACTGATTAAATATCTTTCACACATAATAATCCTGACAGATATGCACTGATATGTTGCCCATGCAAACTCACACAAAAACTGTTTCAAAAAAATGCAAAGCATTTCAGAACTGAATACTTTCATGTGTTTTGCCAGGAGATATCTCCTTCTGTCTATTAGACAAGTAAGTTCAGGAATTCATTATGCCAACTCTGGGAGAGTGTTGACATGTTACTCTAACTACATTAACCATGAACTGATTTAATTTCATAACATATTCTTTTCAGTCTTGTGTACATATAGCCGTTTTCCAAATATCCATATAAAATGCAAAGTTGCACTAAAATAAATTCCTTTTTCCTGCCCTTGCACTGCTCACACTTAGAGAAAACTGATTTTCCAACATACCTGTGCCCTCAAATCTGAGATGATGATGAACTTCTTCAGCACATTCTTGGGCAGGATGTAGGTATATCCTGTTTCCTTGATATCATCGGAACTGACATATATGTGATTGGTGCGGAGATGAAGGTTGGTGGCAGAGATGGCCCTCACACGCCACTCGGTCTTGGATGAAAAGGTCTGTGTCTCGTGATTGGATGTTGTGGTGGTGATAATCTCGTCACCATGTTTGTTGACTGTCCGTGTTGTTGTGGCCGTCATCTGTGACTGCTCCTTTGTCTGCTTCTCAATCTCTGCAATTTGCTGTCTCTGAGCACTTGGGGCAGAGATCTCCATACCCAGGATGATGTCTCTGGTCTCTGATTGTGTCAGGGAGCTCACATTCACACTGGGAAGAGAATGGCAGAATTATCAGCACAAAACATCTTGAGCAAAAAAGATAAAGCTTAAGTGCTGCTCTGTTCACATATCCTGATAAAATCACCAGTATAGAGACCAACAAAGCTGACCAATCTCTATTTACACCATGTCCTTGTGACGCAGAATGTGAGAACTGTTTTAACATGAAATAATATTTCTTATTGGAAGGGCAAATAGTACCGATTACAGATGGCATTTTTTCCATAAAATTTCCCAAAACCTTGTAATGATTCCAGAGCTTACAGAAAATTATCCACTTTCCTGGCCTAAGCTTCCATAAATTTTCTTGAAACACCATATTTTGGGTAACTGGCATTTCTCAGATGATCACTTGTGCCTTTCACATAATGGGCACACATAAGTCATGAAGCACCAACAGCAAGGCAATATACATACAGACAAAAACATTTAAACAAAAAATAATGAATGAGGAATGAAAATTCTGACTTACTTGTTCTTCTTGCCGTAATCAGCCAGGATCAGATCTTTGAGCTGCACTTCAATCTTCATCCACTCTTCATCTGTCAGTGTTGGCCAGATGTGGTGAGGCTCTGTGATGGTTGTCTTGTCTGGCTTCAGCAGAATTTTGGTCTTGTCGTTGTTCACATGCAGGGCACGCAGGATCAGGATCAGACGGGAGAAGGCCTGCACAAAACACACAAAAATACATTACACTTGAAAACCCTTTATCATGAAAATCTTTTATACCAAACTAGCATCACTGACTGCTTTCTCACATCGCCTTGTTTCATAAAACTATGTCTGATCACAGCTAGAATTTTATAAATTAATATCATCATCCCTTGTAGGATAATTATTCTAAAGTCTAAGTAGGATACCAGTGAATAAGATTTCAACATACTCATTTCATATTCATGTTAAGTCATTTTGAGGTTTTGAGAATTTTACGCTCTCAACCTGTTGTCCAATACAAAACAATGAGGCAGATGTGATTGAGCTTGTAAAATTGGGATATAATAAGAAGTCAAAACTCTACATATGTCTTAATAGCAATAGAAGATAAATGGGAGATCATATTAATATAAAGAACTCAAAATAATCAAACAATCACATAGGCAAATGTGGAAAGATGACATATCTGTTTTCAAATAATGCTACACCAAAGCTTTAGAGAAATGTATGACTTACAGTGTAGGATGAAATGGTCTTCAGCCAATCATCATATAAGTTAAAGAGAACCATCTGTGGTTCTGTGGCCTTCAGGATGAGATCACCAAACTTCTCCACTTTCAGACAAGCTTGGAATGGCAACTGTAGTTCACTGCCTTTGATCACAATGTTGGGGAAGTCGAGAAGATGGACCTGTGAAGAGAGCCATAGTACCACATGAAGATGCTTGTTCTCATGAGTGGGCAAATCTTGGTTACAATTTACCCAAAACTGAGTGCAAAAGTTTGTTTGAAATGGAACTCAACAGTATAAAATTTCTCTAAGGCCAATCCTAAAAATTTGGAAAGCTCCTCAAAAACAAGTACCATTGTTAGACACTTGAAGGTGTGTGATACAGAAGTGAGTTGTCCCAAACTGTGCATCTCTACAAAAACTATCAGTAGAGCCCTCATCATTATTAAAGCACTGATGGATAACCTTCCTGTCTTATTCTCTTAAGGTTCAATATTAAGCTCTGCATGCACATTCTTGTCATCAGTAAGGCAGTGAAAAAAGTCAATTTCTCTTAATTTCTGACCTAACACTTAATATGAAGAGAATGCATAGAACTGCTTGTGTGGCCGACAATCTCTTGACTTTCAAAGTGATTTTCTTTTGTTTTGTGCAGTCAGTGTCAGATGCAGTTGACTCTGCTTACTCCCAATCCAGAAAACTGCAACTTCTGCTTAACTTGAACACTTTCACACAATGAAGAAATTGCAACTTTTTTTCATGATCCAGAGGAGCTGTGATTACATGGAATGGACAGTACAATGCATATACATTGTCCTGACACTGCAGGCAAAGCACAGATCCCATTCTCACCTCAAGAGGGTCCAACATGCCCTTCCTTGTGACAATGATCTGTTTTGGCTGTTCTTCTACTGGCAATGACCTGATCAGAGCAGCCACTTCCTCTGCAGTTTTCCACTTGGCCAGCTGGCCCAGACGTTTCTGACCAGCCCACACTGAGGTGTGGATGATCTTCAGGAAAAGCTGGCCAGTGCGAGGGTTGAAGATGAAGATGGCACCATTGATTGGCTTTGTGGTCAAGTTACCCTCAAAGGTCTGAAAATGACAGAAAAGAAATCATATGGATGTTGAATATCATAAGAAAAATGCTGATTGCATCTTAAATAGAATTGCACAATTCGAATGTGAGTTTGCCTTAGTTTGAAGGCTTTTTTTAATCAGATTGCCTCAAGATCTAAGATCCTAGTCAAAGTACATTATAAAATACACAGCATTAGACACCGAATGAAATACATAAAGTGTTGAAGCTCTCACATCATCAAAATCCCCGCCTGAGAGCTGATTAAATAGGATGTATGAGTATGCCTGATAGATATACAGAAATGCTACTTCTGGAATATTATGGCAAGTCCAAGTGCTGTTTGTGACAAAGCTGGATACATGCATGTACATTATATGTAGCAAAGGGTTAATCCATACCTTGTGGATGGTGACTCTGTAAACGTTGGTGTCATCCACAAACCAGATGATCTGGTTAGAGAAGAGCTCTCCATAGTTCTGGGAGCTGAGGTACGGCTCAGTGGGCTCTGAGGAGTAGAGCTGCAGTCCTTTGCGGATTCTCTCCCTGAGCACATACAAGGCTGGGTTGGCTTTCATGATCTTGGCCATGGCTTGCTGAATCAGGGGCTTAGCTCCAGGGAACCAGTTGCCATAGGCACTGCACAAAGAAACAGGATACAAATTCTTGAAATGAAATTAAATTTGTCTTTTGCAAAAACACAAGCCTGCCAAATTAAGCCAAAGACAAATAAGAAAATGATAAAAATCAGATATTGATTCCACTCATAAATTTCATATGTCCATCAGCTGTTTTGCCTAGGGGAGATTGGTCTAAAGTAACATATATATCATCTTACTGCGAAATTAACAAATTACAAGATGGCGGCAACGAGAAGATACTTTAGATTCATGACCTGAGTGTGGCTCAACTTCTTAAGAGTTTAAAGACAGCAAGGTTGAAGCACTTGTATTGCAGGGGTCTACTTTATTTAAAATGTCCTCTTCTTTTGCTCTCCGCAACAAATATGAAAATCATGCATTCAAAGAAATTTAGTAAGAATTATCATATGATAAACAATGTTCAGGATTTCAAGCCAGATTTAGCTGCATATTATGTCAATTACCAGCCAATATTAATACTGTCGGCACACATAAGTCACCTCTTCTCTCTCCAACACACTGCTGTGAGAAAGCACATTAATGTAACGTGGATTCTTGCACCCAGAAACAATTTTTTGGAGAGAAGTGTGAAACTTTGCCATCTATTTACAAATCTCAGTTTATCATGGTATCAACTTACCTGTGAAGGTTGTATGCCAAATCCACAGCAATGAGCACACCAGTTGGGGATGGGTATATACTCATGTTGTCAGTGGTGTAATCCAGGAACTTGGCCCTGGCATATCTCTCTACATCATGGGAATCGTAGTCACCCCATCTCAGCTGGACGTCTAACCAGTACTTTTGGGTGGTGGCTCCGTCCATCACATCTCTGTTACAGAAAATAACAAATCATTATGATTACTGGTTCTTGGCTACAAAGAAAAATAGCATCTCCATCATTCAAACACACAACTTTAAAGAGATGAAGTCCATCTCTATCACATCCACACACTTTTACACCTCCCAACTTATGTCCAAAACAGCATAAAACAACCTATTGGAAATAAAAATTACCATACTGACAGGTGTCTAAATTTGCATGGTTTATAACATCCCACTGATGAAACAGAAATGAATTTTTGTACAAGGGAATCTTGTGACAGCCTACAATTTGAGAAATGAAGCTGAAACAGCCTAACTTTTAACATTACCACTTAAGTTAACAAATCATCCCATTCCAGGGGTTCTAAAATCAGAAATTATAATCAATATGATTTTAAGTCAACCAATGAAATATTTGCCTTCAAGAACTGTGTTTCTTCAAGGAACTGTGTGCATAATCCAAAATGTCTAAGCCAAGACTGTCTCTTTTCCTATGCATTCTACCTGACCTTTGAAGAAATGGCTCTTGGAACAATAAATGGCTTGTCTAGAAACTTGTTTTAATTGTATTGTTACATGATATGCATCCAAGGCTGGGCATACACTTACTTTGTGTCAGCCAGCAATGAGGGCTTGGCCACATTCCACTTGTAGGCAGCAAAGAGCTGAATGTCAGCACAGGAACTGTTCATCTTGTAGGACTTGCGGGGATGGATGGTCTCCTTCTGGACAGTCTCAATCTCCAAGGCATCCAACTCCTGGTCAAACACCTGTTGACAAGTACATCAAATCAATTTACAGATCACAGTGTGTGCACATATTAGTTAATCAAAATATATGGGCAATTCCACTTAAATGTCACATCAGTTACGCAAATTTCTGAAAAGCTTTAACATTATAACAGCCGCTCTGATTTCTTTTTTTCTAAGGAATAACTTAACCCCTATTAGAAACAACCGAAATAACTGCTATAAAGTCAAAGCTTTTCAGCAATCTATGGCATTTCAGCTGAAATTTCCCAACAAAAAACACAAAAAAATTTTGTTCATGCAGGTGAGAATATTCCTTAAGTTTAGGCACTTTAAGGAAGTGCACTCTGTTTATATTCTAGTCAGACTAAAAGATGAGCTCCTGAATTAAGTTTGACACCGACATGTCATGATTAAGAAACTAAAGAAACCAAGCAAATGTGGAAATCCTGACAAAAATCTCGGCGTAAGATATCATACTTGCAACAGCCCATAGTAAGTCAATATGTGTCCCTTTGATGGAAAACATTAGCATTGAGATTGTTGTATTACAAAACTCATAACCTGAGTCTTTTGGACCAATGGTATTACTATCATACCTGACAAAGGTCCATGACAATGCTCTCGTGAATCTTCTGCCACAAGTGAGCCCTGAAGATCTGGATGAGGGAGATCTTCAGTGTAGGGATCTTGCCATGCATGAAGATACCAGTCAGATCAAGCTGCACCTGGAAACCTACGTACACCTGAGAAGAGAAGCAAAGACAACTCTCAACATGGATTGAAACTGGTTCTCTAGCCCCACCAACCTCCATGAAGATCGAAACACGACATTTTTACCCTTTTCCTGGTTTATCAGTGAAAGATGCTGTTGCTTATGTGCAAGGCAGCAGTTTTCACACTGGGTTAGCAACAAGATAATGCTTGATTTGAGAGCATAGCAATGGTGCCAATAAATAAGATCTCAGAATGAGATAAATGCCTAAACCACAAACTTCACACAAAAGTAGAATTTTCTTTTAACTGGCATTCTGATAATACACCTTGTCACTGAGAGTAGGTCACCTAGTCTTTTCATGTATCTGTGATAACAACTACTTACATTGGCTCTGTTGATTGTTGGGGACCACCAGAGTGTGAAGCGACGGTTGGGAATCTGATTCAAACCAGATCTCTGGGCATTGGTCAGCTTCTTGTACTTCATTGACTCCTCAAAACCGCTGGCTCTCTCCCTGAAGAATGATAAATGTGTATAGTGATACAATCATCCCAAAAAATACTTTATCAGGTAAAAGCATTAATGAGTGCTAATGCTTACCAGTGAAGAAGAATATGATGCTGTCTTAACGGCTTAAGTCACAATGTTGACACCTCATCACAGAAGAAAAACTTAAAGCTAATGCATTTATTGGGATGTGATTTCACTAGTCTTTTCTTTCCTCAAATTTTTGGAATGCACCACTGACCAAATGGTCAGATACTAATTAATAGATGGGATATTATTTTCCTACACACATCTTTCAGAAACATCTGTAGGTGTAAATGCACTCTCCTTAGGCACAAACTGCAAGCTTACCAGAAAAGACCCTCCCATGTAGGGAAGTAGGTTCCCTTGAAAAGTGTATGCTCCAGGATGCCTTCCACACCACCAAGGGCCTGGATCATGTCAGTTCTGTAGTTGTTTAAGTTCCACAGCTTACCATCATGTCGCTGGTGGGTCCACCAGAATGGGTTCTGTTTTAGCACCTGAAGGGATTTCAGAGGAAGAGATATTATCACACTGATTCACTGACTTTAATTTCCCAAGTATAATTTGAGCTAACATTTGGTTTATTAAGAAGTGAATGTCTCTGATGGGGGGGAGAAGGGGGAGAGAACAGTGACAACTTGCTTCAGTATGTGAAATCTGGTGGAAAAGCTTTTAGAGCAAATGTGCATCATTTTTTAATTTGTCAGACCCTGGAATCAGGTGGCTTGAATGAATTGTTTCAGTCCATCTCCCTGATAATTTGTGTACATATCTTCAACTGACTGCTCTGATAACTTATCAGAATCATGTTCTGTCATACATTTCTAATACCAGCATGGATAAAAAAATGGTCAACATGACTACCATAATGATCATATTTGTCAACGGCAACTATGACAGCATCATCCTCCTCCACTAAACTGGCCTACAGGTCTTTTCAATGCCATCAGTAGCTCCCATATTTTACCAACAAAATATAATACAATAAACTTCACCAGATAAGCCTCATGTACTCAAAAGAGAAAAAAGGCCCACAAAAACTGTTATTACTTGTTGTAGTACCTTAACTCAACTCACCAAAGGAACACCATGTATACTAGTAGCAATATTTTAACCCAAGTCCTATGTTTTAACTTTAAAGTCTATACATGAACTTGAATGCCTCAATAGTTATAAATTGTGGACAGGTCCCAAAAATTCACTCTGCTAATAGTTTTGCCATATGTTCAGATGCTACATCTAAGCACTTCAAGAAAATAAGTTACCTGGTACTGTTTGAAGTCTGTTCGCACTCTCCAGCCCTTGTCATAAGCAAGTGTCTGCTTGTCCTTCTGGAACAGAGTGTTGATGCGAGGAATGCCACGATCCCAGCTGTCCTCGAGATCCTCTAGGGTCAGGCGGCGGTTCTGGGCATTGGCTTCATGTCTCTTCAGGGCATACTCAGCCCACACACGCTGTGAGTCAATGAACTCGCTCTCCCAAGGCATGATGTATCTGAGGAAACAGGTTAACACCTCAGTTTCCTATGTTAAAAAAATTAACAGCCAGGAAATGTTTAACAGAAGGACTAAGGTGGGTTACCTTTGCTCCAACATAACTGTTTGTGTGAATGATATGCTATTTTGTGGATACAAATAATTCCTACCCGTTTAATGGACTGTCAAGTGAGAATTTGTATAAAGCTGCTGTACCCAGACAACAGGCTCAAAGTAATAACTGTTACAAATGAAAGTTATGAGAGAAGGTTGCTCTACGACAAAGTCAACCACAGCCTACTGGTACTCCCCTTCCCATAAAAACTGCCTTAAAATCTGAAGATCAGACTTTTAACCCAGAGGTTTCCTACAAGATGAATAGCAATAACCACGATTACAATGTACAGCAATCAAAATGCAACAGCTAGTCCTTCCTCTCATTTGAAACTTGCAAACTAGTGGCTGCACACCCACCACACTTACCTGTACAAGTTGGGAATCAGTTGGTCCTCATCATGAGACATGCCAGACAAGAAGTGGGTGATGCCAACATCTGTCTGTTTGGACCACCGCAGATCAGACTGGGGGATCAGCACATGCCCCATGGACAGCATGCCAAGGCCTCCCAGCTCTTTGGGGGTGTAGAATACCACTGGAGGGAAACGACTGGGCATTTTGGAGTTCAGGCCAATCTTGATTCGGGTCTGGATCTTGTTTTCACACTTGACCAAGAGGTCCAGAAGCTCCTGGGTGTTGACCACAGCCTCTCTGAAGTAGGTCATCAGGCCAATCAATGCTGTGTTCCACTTGTTCACAATCTGTTAGAAGTAATAAGTCTTATGTGATGGAGGTGCATATTTGAATCATGACTGAAAAGTATGTTAACACTTTTCCGCCACCTGCCGCATGTCAAAAAAAACCAAACCAACTTAACATCTGCATACTCAAGAAACAATATTAAGAATATCACCATGTTGTCATGATGTTGACGCTGATTGGTGATGTGCGGTGGGAAAGAACAGTATACTGCCAACACCAGCTGGTGGCATGTGGAGAAAAAGTGTTGAAGCCAGCCTGAAATATTTACAAAAATCCTTTAAATCCCCAACATACACTCTGCGGCAGGGTTAGTTTATATGAACTGGCAAAATTCCTGGATCATTTCATAGCACATGAGAAATACAAAAGAATTGTGTAATGTATGAGTTATCCTGTTACATCACAAGAAACATTACTAAACTTAAGGAACATGATGTTAAAGCCACGAATGCCACTGACATGTCTTAAAATTCTCTTAATTTTCCGCAGTGTTCAGTTGATTATGTAAGTTGCAAATTATGTGATGCAAATATAAATTTGTAAAGTTCACCCAAGAGAGAATCCCGGGCGGCAAGCATTATGGCAGATATACACGAGACAAAAATTACAAAAGTCTCTTGAGTATGGTTTTTCTATCCAAGCCATTGTCTGGACTAGTGTCAAGTAATTCTATCTGAAAAGACAATGTTCGAATTCTCTGAAAAAGTGACATCTCTAGAAGCCACCACAAGTGTTCCAATATACTTTCAAAGCAACAGTTACCTTGGTGAATGTAGTAGATCCTGATGCCATAAGAATCTGTCTGACTCTGTTATGGAATTTTCCCATGGACTCCTCATCCACTCTCAAGAAGCACTGAGCAGTTCTCTCTTTGGTTACCTGAGAGAGCAAAAGCAACAGAAAAAAATAATAGATCAAGCTACAAGTTCAAGCAAGATCCCAATGAACAAGAACATATGTTAAGACTTGTGGTAAGATATCAAATCAAGGGCTAAATATACTTCTAAAAACTACCAATGTGTGACAACTCCCTTTAAATACATACATATTTTTATATTGAAAACTAGAATCTACAATAATGAAGTCAAACACAACTGTGCAGCATCGCACTCTTTTTCAACCAATGGAAATATTTATCAATATTCTAAAATTCTGCTATGTCTTTCAAATTATCAAGCCAAGTATTCTGCACACTGGATGTCAATACATTTCCACTAGCTTTTAATGAACATTATCATTTTCTCTGCTGTATATGGTAAAGTGGATTTAGGACGTACATTTTTGTGTTAAACTGATGTGTCATTGACATGTAAATTAAACATAATAAATGCAGAGAATCCACTGATTTTTCATGAAAATCTCCAATTTTCTCTTTTTCACTTGGATTTCATAAGTTAACTGAAGCATACCTATTTTGTGGCATCATGTAAAGATTGCTATTTTCAGAGAGAACCTGTATGTGGATAAGATATGTAAAAATACAGAAGAGAAGATCCATGCCCAGTGGCATGCTAAATAAGGACAAAAAATTGCCAAACATTCTCTTGAACTGAAAGACAAATTCTCTGATTTCAGCAAATTCTCTGAATGGTGGCATTTCTGCAAATGTCACAACAAGTCATGCTTACCTCATTCTGCAGATTCCAGACTCCGTCCTTGTGGGTGAACTCCTCATGCTGGGTCCGGCACTTGGGCAGGATGCGGCACTCAAAGCCACACATGTTGAACAGGAGGTTGGGGTTGTCTTTGCTGTAGACGGACACAAAGCTAGACTCCCACTGGATTGTGGTCACAGACCGTGGGAGCCTGTTCTTGATGTCCCAGAATACAGCTCGACCCCTGAATGAAAGAAGAGCAAACACATGTTACACAACATATCTCATCAAAGCAATGTTCACTGCCTCTATGGCAAGACTAACCAGTGTTAAAGGAAATATATATATACCCTCACTTATCTTGCAGAAGTTGCATGTTTATCTACTAGGGTATTGACAACCTACAATACACAACATTGCATCATCACATTTAAAACTTACATGATAAACGACTTGTGTTTTTCTGAAAGTCTGGTCATCACCACTTAATATTTATAGCTGGATACAACAGGTATGACTAGAAGACATCTGCCCACCAGTCACACAAAGCTAAAATCATTGCTGTCACTTTACATATGTCACGGTTAATTATGAAAGTAAAAAAAAAAAGAAAAATGTTCACTCGAGATAATTCTTCAAACTTCTGTCAAACTGTATGATTAAATATTATGCCAGGATGTACTAGGCATAAAATGCATGACTTTTGTCCACATCAAAGTATCACAATGGGCAAATCTTAACCTTTTTTATCTTCTTAAAATATACTTGTGGTGAAATGTTAATAAATTATCACTCACAAGTTGACATCATGTTTCATCAGCCTCATGCGAGAGTCTCTTGGCCAACACTTCTTGTTGTTGTAACCCACAATATTTTCATTGTTAGGATCAGGATGCTCTGTTAGGTAACGCTGGATCAAATCACGAGCTTCCTCTGCTGAAAATCTGAAATATTCAATAGGATTCATGTGTGTAATGTATGGGTAGGTGTGTTTTAATCCTTTACCTCCTAAGACTAGACAGTAGAATCAAAGCCTATGCAAACCCTGTAGCAAAATATAACATGAAAGTGAGTTAAGCACTAATGATTAAGAATTGGGAGTAAAACTATAAAATAGATCCTATGGTGCAGAGTTCTACAATCAAAAGCCGAACAGTAATACTTAATTGATATCTGTGATCTGAAATCTCATCTATAAATGGTACATGTCCCATCATATAGGCACTGGAATACCTGTGCTGGAAATTCCACATCTTAATGTGATCAGAGAAAATCCATACTAAAATTTTTAGAGGACTACAGCTCCACTCCTAGAACAAGATACAAGACAAACAGACATTCAAACTTGAAGTTACCTGAAGAAGATGTGGATTCTGTCAATGTAGCGGGAGTACAATCTGATGGGATGAGCTTGCTCCGTGGAAACATTCTGTAAAACACAAAAGGTTGATTTTTATACCAAATTAAAGTTGACATTCTGGCACACACAACATTTTAACTTGGACAATTAGAATAATCAATTAATCTGATCTACAGAGGCTGAAACAGCAAAATATTATCAGCCATTATGACTAATGTAGAAATTTTTTGTTTGCTTTTGTGTCTTAAATTTTAAGCCCGATAGCCAAATGACATGATTCACACTCAAAACTGAAATCATGAGTTCTCATATATAGTTAGGGAAACTGCCCCAGTCTGAAGGAGAAAACTGCATGTTTATGTATTACACAACTGATTTTAAGAGAGATAGTCCTTTCTCTCATGGGGTCGCTAATAAGCATGAGAAAATTTAATAGGTCACTTACATGCATTAAATGACTGTAATGCATCTCTCCACAGTCAAAGGTTATATATATAAATTTCTTGAAAACAGTTTACTACTTTAAAGTAGGACACGCACATCAAAAATAATTTTCCACTTTTCATTACCTTTTCTCTCTAAAAATTATCTATGGTGCCCACCGAGTCAATTTTGCGAAGAAAGAGCATCGTTCTATTATCGTGCGCGTATGTAATATGACGCAATCAGGAGAGCTAGAGTTACCGGGTTTGGCCCTTAAGTCCAGAATTATTCCCCTTCCCCGATCAGCAGAAGCCCGCGGCAAAAACGCTGACGTCACTTATGTTCCAACATCTGCAGACACCTCTACCTGACAATGTATTATTCAGCTTTTAATTAAGGTTCTGGTATTCCAAATTCAAATGTAAAGTTTGATAGAGTAAGCCAGAAAAAGTATTCTGCATTTTTATTGCCTCAGCATGATTTTGTTTGGCATATCTACTGTTCACAGAGGAATTAAAACATTCATACCAACATGCTATCACCCGTCCGCACAGCACTGGCTAGACAGCTGGGCCATGTGGCAAGAACGTATTTGACGTAAGCTTATGGCCGCCACGCGCGCAGTGGTTGTAACAATTCGGACTTTGGATAATGTAATCCTATGAGTTGTCTGGGGCCAGCAGAGGCGTCATATCATTATGACACACACTTGAAAGACTGTTTTATTGAAATAATAGGGTACCGTATGATTTAATATGGTCTGTAGGACGGTTCAGTCTTCCTTTAAGAGAAAATGTTCACAAGACCAGCTGTTAACAAAACTTCCTATATATATAGCTGAAATTCCACCAACCTGGAATGTAAGGAACTCATTTGGCAGCTGTGGTGGGCCAGCCATTTCACTGGCTCGGTGGAGACCCAGGACAAGAAGGTCAAGCACCAGTCCATAGTACTGGACAATGAAGGAGGCAAACTGCAGACCTCGGATGATGCCATAGGAGTTGGTGTGGTTCATGTCCTGTTAATGCAGAAAATGAGGTGAAATTGCTTTGCCCTTCCGAACTGAGAATGAACTTGAATTTTATGCTGCACTCAAGTGCTGTTATAAGATCATATAAATCTTTAATGGGCCATTCAGAAGATCTGGTTCAGCTCATATGTAAGAAAAATAATTTTAGTATGCCATGCAAGCATTCATGTGTGTTTGGCACATCTCTAAATCTCTTCTGACTTAATGATTCTTAAACTCAAAGCCTTAAAAGTTTAATATCTGAAATTGATAACAGGAACATCATTTTAGTGGATATTGCAAGCATCCATGCTTTTTTAGCACACCCTTAAATCATTTCCTACATAAGGATTCTTGGACTAAAAGTCCCTTCAAAAAAGTTTAACACCTGAAATTGAAATCTATTCCATACATACTATTTTCAGATATTTCAGAGGACAGCAAAGACAACATGGAAATTTATTCACATGCATCATGCTACCAGGCTGCCACAGTTATACATTATTTTATGACTGTCCGATCTTATATCTTGAACTTTTGACCCTTTTGTCATTATGAATTCCTTGACAAATCAGAGACCCTGTTCTCTCCACCAGTAAGTGTTGGCATTAGTGGATTTACCTTGTAATTGATGACCACATTGTTTTTGGCTGTCATGTAGTCAGCAATGTTGTGGTCAACAATGAGACGCAGCAGTCTGTTGAGCAGGGTCAAGTCAATCTTCTCATACATCTTCACAAAGCTTGACTCCATCATCACGTTGCACTCTCCCTCACTGGTGTCCCACACATCTTGCAAGTTGTTGATGCCTGACAGAGTACATAATATATTTCACCATTTCTCAGCATTGTAATAAGTCATGGAAGGCCACACTCTTACTTCATGAAAATGAATAGAATACCTATCCATGACAATTTTATGAGTTAAAAACAGTGGCAAGCTTAATTTGCAATTAACTGAGAGCAAATTGAATGCATGAATTAGTGGACAGCAAGCGTCACTGTTCAGAGTCAAAAAATAGTGGTATAAAGGAAGAAATGCCTTTAAAATATGGTCAAATAATTACTTTTTGCTAAATGCAGACACAGTCCTATCCAAGTGATAACTAATGTTGATGTTAATAACCAACATTAAACAAGCATGGAAGTGAACTGCATTCAAAGCTCAACATAGCAAGATATAGGTGATTGTGATGATCAAGATATTGATGTGAGGAAAATAATATTAACTTCACACATATGCAGGTATCAAAACTGTAGGCAAGAAAATTTGTGATGAGAAAGAAAAGTCGTGTAACATGAGAAAATGACTGCTTACCTCAATTAGAATGTCAATAAGTTTAGACATATAAAGGATACACATAAGATTCAACTTACCTTGGCACCACTTGTAAGTGAGTAATGGTGGAGGCTCTGAGTCTGAGGGTTTGATCCATGGTGGGAACAGTCTGCGTTTGTCTGCCTCATACCAGAGGTACTGGTCTAGGTAGGCATCTGTGATCTTCTCCAGAGGTTCCACATCATACACAGGAATCAGGTGGCTGTACAGGTCCATGAACTCTATGCCCACCTGAGGAAGAGTGACAGATTATTAATATAGTTAAAAACTGCAAAGCACCATGTCCATGGTTCACTAACTACAAAAAAAAAAAAAAATCAAGGAATATTCTACATTTTTGTTTACTCTTGCCCAAAAAATGCAAAGTTTAGGATCTCTACCCAACGTAGACAGTTTTGGGTGCAGAATAACAAATAAAAGTAACCAACCTCTTTGAAGGCTCTCTGAGTGAGCAAGTGACGTTTGATTCTGGACAAAGCTTCATGAGGGTTGTCAAAGGCTTGCTCAATGAGGCCAAGCTCTTCTCGCTGTGACTGGTTCAAACGACTCTTCACACTGTCAACGAAAGAGAATTTATTTTGAAACACTGTAGCAATAATGCTAAAAGAGACAACTGCAGAGGCTCCTGTATACTCTGATGGCACCAGTTTTAACACTGATGATTCTCAGCAATGGATTATGTGATATTCAGAAATAATCAATGTATTATATTAATTTAGCTCAAAAGTAGCAACTGAATGCCTAAAATCCACCAAGAAAATGGCTATGGTAATTCTCAAGTTTTTAATAAATATTAGATTTTGGAAGATTTTGTGGAAAGCTTCGTGTTCAAGTTGGAGCCCCATAATAAGATTTTTTTCTTAAGTGACATGTTTAATTCTATTTTACGGCAGTACTGCATGACTTGCTTTTTTCAGCTGTCTAACATCATCATGAATTCTCCTCCTTTCTCTCATTTAAGACACAGATCAGAGGGGCATGACAGTACACTCGGTGGCCAAGAGAGGCTTGGCATCTTCTCACTGAGCTACTACTAATTCAATCCAACAAGCAAGTTACCTGTATGCTTCTTTCAGCCTCTCCAGAGCCAGGATGAGCAGCTTGGTGTCATGCTTGTATGAGAGGGGAGGGAAGGGAATGGGAGAGAACCTCCTGCTCTCCAGCCAGTGGACCATGGTGGTGTAAATAGCCACAGCCTCTTCTGTTGTGATGTAAGGACCATCCTTCAGATAGTTGTGCTGCCTCTCTTGCTCAGCCTGCACAGAGGTTCAAACAAAAAAATCACCAACACATGTAGTTTTCCTTAAAATAAGTGAGTGTGATTGTAACTTAGCCATGAAGATGAGTATTTACAAAGGATCCGGGTGAGGTCACTAATGAAGCTAGTTATTTCTTAGTAATATAATATTATCGACCTTTGGTAACAGAATAAGATAGGACCATATCATTTTTAATTTCAGAGATGTAAAAAGTCTTCATTAAAAAGCTAGAACTTCCTTATATACTGAGGAGATAATGTATGGTTTACCATAAATGCCATATTACAAGGTACTTTTAAGTGAAAACAGTAAAGAAGGAAGAAGTACAGCAATCGTGAGGATCTTACTATAACTGAGGCTTGCAAAGAGCTGCCTGAACTTATAGTGTGGCAATTTGCGGCTGAGATATTCGAAGATGTAAATAATCTGTCACTTCAATGTTTAACGGATTCATTCAATGCCTGCACTGGTGAGTCTGAACTGGAAATGAGTTGTGTCAAAAAAGGCCACAAATCCTGCCAAAGCAGATTTCCTCTAATGTAATGGTATTTCCAGAAAAAAAAACACCAAATTTTATCAAGCAACTAGAAATCTTACTTTGAGGTACAGCCTGGTCAGACGTCCCAGGTTCTTTTTACAGACTGTCTTGTCCACTGTGGCTCCTCGCCTGATTCTCTCCCTGTTGTAGTGAGCTGTGTTGGTCCACCAGTCAGCCTTGGCCTTTACGTAACGCAGGATCATGTTCTCAATTGGAGTGGGCAGGCCAGGAACCTAAGGCAAGTGAGAAAATGGGGTGTTAGTGATGAGCTTAAATATCTATTGGTAAATCACAGCTCTAATTATATGGATGCAAATACCACATTTCTACACTTCTTCCTATATGTCTGTGTCCAAACACAATGTCCTATTTACTGTAAACTGTCTCATATTCTGCTATTTTAGCGGACTACAAAGAAGACAAAAAGGTTTGGTTTGAAAAGTAAAGTAGGGGTAGGGAGTGGGAGGAATGCAGTGGGGAGAGAGTGGAAAGGGAGAAGGGAGAGGTTCACAGAATATTTTTAATTGAAACCAATGGCAAACCCTCTAATCAACTAGCAAACTGATCATATTGATTTCCAACCCAAGACAGGCTGTAATGGTAGCATGCTAGGAAAATTTTCTTGAACTTTGAAATAAAATCATGATTTAAGATCTCACCTTCCAAGGAATATTGGCTTTCCAGCATCGCCATGCTTCAGACAAGTGCTGCAGGATTGTCCTGGCTTTATTCTGTTTGATTCCTTCAGGCATCATGTCCAGAATGTCGTGCATCACCTGGAAAAGATAAATACTAACATAAGCTGATATCCTGATGACTCCTGATAATCTTTTCTGTCATGTTTGCCTGGTTCACGCTTATTCAAACATTGACATACTAATGATTTTATCAATGATTATAACTGTTACAGTTCTGCTTTGCTTCCCACCCTGAGAGAGTTGCCTCGCAAATGCTTGCCATGACATTCCATTAGGTTTTATTTGCACCATTTTCTCACTCTTCCTACAGGACATTTTCCTGGTCACTTGTCTGCACTTGCTGTCTTTGGATTAAATATACTGTTGACATTATATATCTCATGAAAAGCAAGTTCTGGCTTACAATCCATTTGCTGCTTCTCCGTAAATCTCAAAGTTAATATATAATTTCAAAGGGGGTGTTACTCGTCCGTAAAAGAAGTTCATGTTACACTTCTCTTTTGGCTCTGACATTAGTTAAACCCTTTGATGCAAACTTATAATTCATGGTAATAATACTGAAAATACTGCATCACAGAATGCAAGCTGCATAGGTAACTTCTTGCTGAGTAGCATATACTTACAGCTGCTCTCAATTCCAAATCAAAATGACTTTCCACTCTCTGCTTGGTGACAGTTTTGGCTACTCCCTTACTGTGTCGGCCCTCAAACTGTCGAGACAGCAAGTTGCCAAGCCAGCGCTCCAGCAAGGGAGTGATGCCTCTCATGAAGAACATCCACACTCTCCAGCCTGGAGCCCAGAAGCCACAGCCAGGTCCTTTTCCAACAGGGCCCTGAGAACAACAATGAGTGTCACAAAAGTAAACTAACATGGACCTCCCCCAATTAAAAAAAATGAGACATTGATGCTTACAAACAAAAGTTTATGATAATTCAGATAATAAGCCAATTAATTCCAAATCTTGATAAAGATACCTCCTAGCTGACTAGCCATCTAGCATGTTACACACATCTGTCCAATATCTCAAATGCAACTTTTCCAAGCATAAAATGTTATGTCAACATCTTACAGGTGTGTCAGCTTTAAGATAACTTAGGTCTGACTTACAGTACCATTTTCTTTTGCTTTAGCCCAAGCTCCTTTAATCCATAATATTGTTACTGCTTTGACTTTCTTTATCTCCTGTCTCTTTTTTGCCCTCAAAACTTAACTGATTAGTTTTAGAGTAAAAAGTGTCTTTTAATTTTTCTTCATGCTTCATCAGTAGTCTCAGTTTGACACTTGAAACTGGATATAAATTCAAAGGTGGAACTTTTCTTGTATATCCAGCTAATGATATGCCACATGTTTATTTCCGAAAATCACACAAAAAACGAGTTGTGACCGTTAATCTGACTTACAGTGTTGAATCTGTAATAGATGAGATGCTTGAGATCCTTGCACATTCTGATCTGTCTCATCAGCTTGTATTTGTACCTGTACATACCAGTCAGCTGACCCACATGGGCAAAGACGTACTGGAGACCATCAGCTAGCTGCAGACATATATAAACAGTGCATATTGAAAGTCCAGCAGAAAGAGAATATTACCACACTATTCAAAATTTCTCACCACATTTACGAGCAGAATAACAAAACAAAGAAATTTCCAAAACCAAACAAATCACTACAGTAGATGTAGAGCCAAGAAAGATAATAAAGACTTTTCTGAAAACACTGTAGTCTATGTCATGCTAGATAATAAAACGTGAACCTTATAGCATCATTCTTTTTTCATCCATTTTTCTTGCAGTTAGCCCAATTTTGACAGCAAGAAGTCCCTAAACACCTCTTTTCCATTATGATATCTGAAAGAAAATGTGCACATGAAAATTAAGCCAGACAATAAATCAGGAGACACTGACCTGATAAGCATCCACGTTGCCCAGTCTGTACTGAACATGGCTGTCAATGATCAGCTTGGTGAGACGCAGAATCTCTCGACACAAGTGGAAAGCATTGCCAAAACGGGACTTTTTACGCTCCTGAAAGAACAAGACAAATTCAATCCTGCTACAGCTGTTTTCAGCAGTGATATTTCAACAAGTAGGATTTTCCTACAAGGTATCTTAATGGCAATATGTAATGCAACCGTAAATATTGGCCAGAGCTTCCAATTTTTATTCATGCAGTGTGGAGGTTTCCTAAATTCATCATCCCTATGTAACAAAACAAATTCTGTTATGTAAAAATAAAGTCTGCTGGAAAACCAAAAGTTCATACTACAGTATTTCCTCTGAAAATTAAGAAATAGCACATGTGGGACAGAGATGATCATCTTTAGGTTGAGGAGGGGAATTTGTGATTAGGGGACCTCCTGGACAGAATGGATGTCTGGGACTCTGCCTCCTGTGTCCATGGAGCTGACAGACTCAGCCTAGAACACATTCCTTAGGACTATCCAACCTATGCCAGGCAAATTTTGCAGATCTGGTCAAATAAAGCCCTGCTGGACTGAACTTTTGGCATGGTTGAATCAAACCCAAAAGATCAAGAAGTCAACATATGTGGGAAATACTGACCTTTGTAGTCAGAGTCTTGACTGGTTTGAGATTGAAGTTGTAGTCCAGATGCAGGTAGTTAAGGTTCTTGCGATGGATGAGCAGGTTGAGCATGTTGTAGCCCTGTCTGCAGACCTGCAGTCCCACCTCTAGCCAGTCCAGCTGAGTTGTCTGGAAGAACTTGGTGGCCTTGAATGATCTGAACAGATATCTGGGAGAGAGAGGTATAATGTCAGAATACTGAGGAACTGAGGCACCCGCAAAATTAATGGTAACATTTGAAATTTGCACAGATGAATATAACCTTTTTCATTTTCTAAAGTTGAAACAGTGATAAGGATTCATGCCACTTTTCCATTCTAAAAATTAAGGACCTTTTATAGACTATATTAAACAGATCATCTTGCTGCCTGGTAACAGTACGAAAGAGTAATATAAAACTGTGTTAACCACTGCAAACAGGAAATGAGATGGAACAGTGCTTTTTCATCTCTCTGTACTTCTACAAAAATTTACCTTATCTAAATCAAATTATAAAAATTGCAACTTTCACTCATCCATTATTAATAAATTAAGGACTATTTAAGGACCACACTTATTAAGGGGCTCAATAGTTTCAATGACCATTAAGGACCCACAACTGCTTAATCACAAATTTGTCCACATCACAAAATGCTACATTTTTGTATAAAAAGAAGTCACTGGATAATCACAAATCTCGTTGACAACAATCTTTTCTGTGCTATCAAGGAGTTCCCAAGGAGCTGCAACTGAACAGAGTTCACTGTTATCACATATCTAGACTTATCATATCAACTTGAAAAAGCTAAAAGTTGAATGATTCTGACAATACAATACATGAAATGCTTACCTCTTTTTCTGGGCCTTGGGAGGTCTATGCTTCAGTGCGTTGAGCACATAATATTTGAGAAGCTTCTGGTAGGAGACCCGCACTTTGACTGGCATACCTGCTGGGCAGTGTTCTCTATACCTGTGATGGGAGAATGACCATGAATAGTACACTTTTTGTTCTAAAAATGGACCCACAATACCCTCAGAATTGTAGGGATGGAAGCAAATGATGGAAAATTCTTCAAACATAAAGGTCAAAATAAGGGTTTCTGTTCAATAAGGAAGTTGCTTTGTCACATTTTTTTTAAAATCTAGATTATAGACTTTGTTAAAACTATTTGTTTCAAACCTGAATTTTGGATTTTCCAAAAATTGTCAGTTTTCCAAAATCTCTGGAAATAAAGCCCCATAAAGTTACAGGCATTTCATCGACTACTTCTTCACTCAAAATGAATTTTTTCACACCTTCTTAAGAATATCTCACTCAGACAGGAGGTCTGATGATGATTTATAATATCCCCCTCCCCTCCCCTTTCCCCTGGACATCTTGTAGAACAAATTTATGCCTGTATATCCCAAATACACACTGCACTGAATTCTTCAGCTTACCATGACTTGACCAAAGGAACATCAATGGCCCTGCGGGTGCGACCTGATCTCAGATTGAAAGGTCGGGGTGCCCAAAGCAAGGCAATGCCATTAGCAGTATTGTCTGTGTACAATGGAGTGTCTTGGAGGAATGGCTGTACAAACTCAGGCAATTCAAACTCCTCATCATCATCTGGGAGGGGCTCAGGCACCTAAGTATGGTACACAAATTTAAAATCACACCATTGTGAAACTCAACATACACAAACATGAAAAGCATGAAAACAATTTCATGAACACTTCAGCCAGAGTCACTGGTCACATATGATAATGAGGTATGTATCATACATAATACCTGTCATACACCAGTGGAAACAAAAAACTTCCAGATTGTTAATGACTCTGAGAAAAATGGCAGTTCTATGGCATAAGGGACTTACAAAGTTGTAACTCCTAAATTCTTCATTCTGTATTAGAGATAAGATTCTAATCTTGAAAAGCAATACAACCCATTATTCGGTAAGCAGTCTATGTCAACAAAGAACACTGTCATACATTTTTTGTTGGTGCACTTCAACCAGAAAAATATTCAAAATATTACTACCTTAGTGGCCTGTCTGTGGGAAATGGGGTTGATAAGAGGGTCAAAGTAGAAAGCTGGCAAGTCAGGATCCTCTGTCTTGATAAACACCACATTTGGCTCATGGTACCTGACAAAACACAATTCCACATTATAAAAAGTATTCACAAAATCACTTCATACAGCAACCCAAAGAAGCTTATTTACTTTTCTCCACACTGTAGATAAACTAAATCTATCTTTCATTCTGCCTAGCAATTTAACAAAAGGGTGAATGGTAGATAGAAAAAGTTACAAAATACTCTACCAGGTGTTGTTTTCCTAGCGATACTGCCACTGTCGAATGATGGCAGAGACATTATTTTTTCACACACTTCAGACAATACTTCAGGAAGGCACTTTAAAAAAATGTGAATGTTCCAGTGCAGCAATGTCCCTGATAGGTTTCCCTCTGTATGAGCTTCATAATAACATCATGTTTGAATTATTTTGATTATCTTACTCTTGATAATGAAGGCCTGGCATAATAATGCATGTCCCTTCAATCAACTTCCAATGACATCTGAATTTGGTAAAACTGCAACAGCAGGTAAACTTACCAAGAGAGATGAACTTGGAAAGGCATATTGTTGTACAGGTAAGGGAAAGCAATGCGATACTCAGTCCTCACTGGCTGTCTGATGATGATCTTGTTGATGTCATTGAACTCATTCCAGTCCTCATCTCTGGAAAATCATCAATGATTGATGAGAACACACCAAGCAAAAACAAACCTTAAAATGGCTCTGAAATGTCTTATTTTATTATCCATGAGAAATACTTGAAAAGAATAAGTAATAATCCTTGTAAAAGATATTTGGCCTAATAATTTGGACATTCAAACATCTTTCTTAATTTCTACTTGACTCTTAACAATTGCTTCTGTTCTTGTACTCCTCTCATCTGGAACAAGAATGTAACTTACACATTTTTTGTATGGCTCTTAGCCATGTTTTGCTGAATTTATCAAGATACTCTGTCACTCATGCTAAAGTGTAATGAACACAGCATAAATATAAAAATAAAAACATTGTTATTTATCAAAGATTGAAAGTCACAGGCAACAAGCTAATGAATAAATGGATAAACAGACCACTCGCTAAGAATTTTGACTTTTCGGTTTTTGAGCCCATCTAAAATAGTCCAGCAATGTGTGCATGCTCTTAAAAGATGATACCAAAAGAGGTTTTTATAAATATGCTTTTGCTCAAGTAATCTCCTCTGTTACTCTTGCTACATCTTCTTTAGGGTATTGTGGTGAGATTTTGTTCAGCAAGTTTTAAGTCCACCTGCAGTTATATAAAAAAATGAAATTATACCATGAGAATCCTTATAGTAATCCAATATATATTCATGCATAAAACAAAAAATTATTTGTGACCACAATCCCAATTAAATGAGACTTACTGCATTTCTTTGTCTTTGACCAGTGGTTCAAACTTGGGTCCTCCAGGGATGGCTAGATTCAAGGCCTTGGCTGTGAAAAATGACTTGAGATCAAACAGGTAGAAGTAGTTATTGTCCACCAGGTCAGTCAGGAGCTGATTAGCCATTCTGTACAGGACTGACATGATTGGTAGTGTTAGATTCCAACGACGGTAGGTTGAACCGTTCACATGCCTGTAATATAAAAATAGTAACAGTTGTGAACAGTTTCTAGCCCTTATTGTGTGGCACATGTGACTGCTGAGAAAACCATTACAAAATTAATAAGAATACTTGACACTCTTATGACATGCCCGCACAATTACTGAAACAAGAAGGCAGATTATTAGGTATCACTCAATGTTTTATGGAGCTAAAGCTGCCTTTCCCTGTAATGTATCCCAGAATGTTCTAAAGAATTTCCTTACACAGCCCTTTGACAGGCTTAATAAAAATGTGATTGTAAATTAGAGTTGGTATTGCCTCATCAGAATTCTTTGAGGGCATGAGAAAAGCTACATTTAAATTTAAAGAACTGAATTTATAGATCATCTACATAAAGAGACAACATTATGTTGCTTAAAAACGTATGCCATTACAGTGAAAGTTGTGATTAAGCAAAGTCAACTATTTAGAAAGTGAAACTCAACTATGTAAACAGGTAGTCATACCTTGATATGTGTGTATCAATGAGTACTTTGCTTCAACTACCTTCTTATTGCCTATAGTGTGAGGCACTGTCGGATCTGGTTACGGTACCTGCTGGCTATATGACCCAGTGTGATGGATATTTTGTTCCGTGTATTGCTTGCCAGCTTATCCACTGATACTCAGCTAAATTTGACCCTTGCCAGACATGGCTGGAACTTCCACAAGAATTTACTTGACCACTGCTTTCAGCATAGTGATGTGAAGGTGAGAACTGGTTCAACTGTAGCTTTACAAGAGTGAAAACAAAAGCACGAGAACTCACCTAGTGTCAATGAGGGGCTTGTGGTCATAGTACCACTCCATGACAGCTTTGTCTTCCTCAGGATCCATTTCCATTTGTATGGGCTCCAGTGGCTCCACTTCCAACACGTTGTCAGCATAATCTAGGGGAGGTTCTTCATCATCGAAGGGAGGGAATCTCATGCGCTTGAAGTGTCGACGATCTCTCTTTTCACGACGGAGAAGGATCCACATAGATCTGATAAAAACAAGTTCCAGTGGTAACTGATTAATACCATGTTACAGGGCATCTCATTCCCTCCTCCACCTTTATATCCAACTTGTACTATCTCACTGCCATCTACTCTTTAATGCCTTAAGATAGCAATTTGTTATAACATATTTGTAGCCCTTTGACAAAATTAGGCACATCATGCATTTAAATATTATTGAGACTGTATCACCAAATGGGTTGACCAAAGCCTTTTCTTTTGGTAGTGCTTTTGGTTTAGTGCTCTAACTTAATTAGTAGGAAAGATGGTCCAGAGGCTCATGAATCATTCTGCGAAAAATTCTGGCTTAAAAACAGCGACAGCAAAGTCACCTGAGAGCAGTGGAATATGGGATTATTGTTTAATGAAAAACAGAATAATGCAACAAGAATAAGTGGCTTTCCCATGGAAAATATCATCTAAAAGACAACTTGAAAACAAGACCACAACTTACCCCCATTGTGAAATATAGACTGGTTCAATGACCCACGGAATCTCATTGACAAAAGTAATGGCGCCAGTGATATGGTAAAGGACCTTCACATCTCTGATTTGTTCCCAGGGCATAGGCATGTTCTCAAGCAGCTTCAGGACAGCATGAGGCATGTACTTCAGAGCTCTGGAAAATATGGACGGTTACAGTCAATTTTAAAGGTTGAATCATGAGACTGAATTTCTGTCAGAGATACAACTCAATTTTTCATGAAATTCTCTTCCCGTATTTTTTATGTGGATTACACGCTTAAAGTGAAACATATCAATTTTTGTAGAAATTTACTAGGCAAAGGTTGATATTTTTGGAGAGAAAACCTGAATGTGGATAAAATATGTAATAAAACAGTAAAGAACATCCATGGCAAGTGGTAAGATGACCGGGAAAAAAAACAAAACATTTGCAAGCAGTCTCTTGGACTGATATCAAACAGCTTTCTCAGACTTGTAGGCACCATTCTAGGATTTCAGAGAATTCTATGAAGAGTGGTATCTCTGTTCTGTGCTAACATGATATATTGTAAGTTAAATCACCAACTTCTGTGCTTCCCTTCTGGTGCTAAATGAGGGTAGCCATAATCAGTGAAAGTTGTAGTTTTTCTTCCCTCACCTTGAAGGCATATACTAATATGTGGAAAACAAAAACAGCATTACATACCCCAAATATACTCTTTTGTCATGTCTGAACTTTCTGTTGGTCATATCTCCATGGTCTCTGATGATTTTCCTCACATGTTCAGGGGGCATGTCCTCTTTCTGGGCATCCACAAAGCCAAATTTTCTTTTCTCTGCATATCGCTTGGACTGAAGCTGTTGCCATTTGCGAGCTGAAGTCACAAAAAAAGAGCGAAAGAGAACAATAGGTATATTATCTTCCAGCTAGGGTCTAATATTGTCATGGGCACAGGCTTGATAAGTATCCTATGTCCAAGAGTGCTCTGATATAATAAGTAGCATTTTGATAATACTATAATAATCTTCTAAATCAGATGTGTGAACAACTGCCAGACCACAGGTCCTGACTGATGAAAAATGGCTCTGTCTAGCAAAATACCAGGAAGTGCTGGTCAAGACGTTCTACTGACCATCTTTCAGTCAGACAAAGTCTTGTTTCAGTCCAGCACCCATCAGACAGGATATACGGTCGCATCATAGTTAACAGGCCTCTAAATCACCAGCCATAATTGTTTTCTGAGCAAAATACAGCTGAATTGCTAATGTTGAGCTTTTTATTGCAGGCATTAACTATCCTTTCCTCAAAATTTGTATTAACGGGGTTCTGAATATTGCAAAAAAGCAATCAGTAAAACATACCTTTCTCTTGTAATTTGTCCTCAGACATGTAATCTGGCAATTTCTGCTGCTGTTTCTGTATTTGCTGTTGTGGAGGGGGCTGTCCTTGAGCTTGCTGTACCATATGTGCGGGTATCATTTGTGGAGCCATGGACTGCTGCATTATGGGAATCTGGCTCAGAATATATGGCTGGCCCCCAGGACCAATGACGGTGTAGGGGAACGCCATTGCAGCAGGCTTGTGTTTGTCTCTCTGCTAAAAGAGACAATAAGAAAAATTTACATTACTAGGCTATGTGACAACTAAAGAGACACGGGCTATGTTGAAGAACAGCACCGCAACGATAATGATACAGTTCATTTAGACTAGTCATACTCATAGACAGGTCATGGACTAGTCTAGACAGATATTTCGACTAAATCGATGCTGTTGTTAGAGAAAGCGGACTCATGTACACTACAAAAACACATGTTCACATGGCATACCGTCATGAGTCTCATTCATATCTCAAGATTTCTCATTGTTATCCATCACTCACTGCCACTGGCAGCTGCTGTCAACTTAGTTTTATCACTAGCTTGAAGAGTTCAATTTCAGCTCCAGATCCAAGTTATCATTACCAGCAATGTTTTTCATCACCATACTGATCCACATAGTCTATTTGGTATTTTCAGACAATGAATGTAGGCCTAGTCTAGTTTATTTTTTTCAATAAGACGACAAAAAAGAGTTCAAAAATTCTCAACTGCACAATAGTCAGTCTAGTCAACTGTCAACGATCCAGTGTTGTCAACAGTGTGAGTGCTAGTGTGTTCACATGCTGATAGACTATGGGTCACACTACAGGAATAGCCAGTGGTACTTGGACTAGAAATCTTGATTTCAGATGATTTTAAGCCAAATCATGTAAGAAAAAAAGAAACATGATCCATTCCAAGTCTCTAGTCTAAATAGATCTAGACTAGACTAGATCTACACCACAACTCTGTCAGACTAGACTAATTATAAATCTATCTTTGCTCACACGGCATTATCGATAATAGGTAACATTCATTTTTAGATATTGTTATGGCTTGCCCAATGTCCCTTCACTGAACTTGCAGCAGCAAACCCAGTATATGAGCGCTGAATAAGGATGCCTTCGAAATAAATTACACATTCATACGCATAACAAACCTTTAACAGTCACCAATGTTTACAACAGTGACCACAACGCCGACCTTAGAACGGGGTTGATAGAAAATGGCGACGGAAATCGTTTATTTTACGAAATTGGTAAAATGAAAAGTTACATGCTTGCAATGGATGTACAGTAATTCAAAAACATCAGAAACGAATCAAATAAAACACTGAACGCTTCGACCCGGTGTACAGTGATCAGATTACCCCCCTCAATTATTACCCCCCGGTAGTCTCATACCGGTATCAAGCTACCCCCCCTGGTATGAGATTACCCCCTCCCTTTTTTCTATTTATAACATTTATTTATTGCCTGAATACAAATTCAAGACAGCAACAGCACTAGCAACACCAACAATATCAACAGCAACAAGATATGATAACTTTTTTGAGTCACTAAAAAGAATCCGTTTTGGTAGCGTTTCCGTCATACAAGACCCCTCCCCCCTTTTTTCCCCTTTCTTTTTTTTTTTTANTCAAATATATCTTTAAGGACTCTCCCAGTTAAGTTGCCTGATTATTTTTCATCGCTGCTTTGTAGGCCGAACTGTCAGTGTTAGCCACTGTTAGCGTATGAAGACAGTCTGATGAACGAGTACACATGCACGAGTAGGGGAGACAATCATAATAAAGTGCAATTCTTGTAGAATCAGTCAGTGCAAGTACCAAGGCAGTTCGTAATAAATATCTTGTGTTATGCGAAATCTTAACCCAAGTCGGTCATTGGTGGTTTCAGACAGCTGGTTCGATGTAACTTCATTTAAGTGCTGGATACCCCCCCCCCCCNCCCAAAAAAAAAAATCACCCTCGCTATACCCCTGCTCAGGGACCATCTTGTTTCCTCGTTTCTAACCCTAGAGTCACCCTTAACCCCTATCTAGAGCACGCCTACGCAATCCTAGGAGTTTGCTAAATGGACATAGAACACTTGTAAAGTAGAATGACGAACTCTGTGAAGCTTGGATTAGCATGAACTCTGTATAACGCAAGTGAGCCATCTGGACGTCATATATAGATAGACACTATGCGCGCGGGGCTTGCTTGCTAGCCGAACATCATAAATCATTGGGCTTTTTAAACTTCACCGCTCACCCGATACCTGTTTTGTTGGAGAGGCACGTTAAAACAAACCCATAACGCTAAAGAGAATAGAAACAATGGCACTAATGTAGATCATGTGTCAGGTGAGTTGTTTTGAATTTCATTGCCATTCGGGTGATTGGTTTGGGGAATATTTTATTACGCTATATAACATTAATTCATCACTCAAGAGACCGTAAAGATGGATTTACAAAGGCGGCATTTTGAATGCTAAATAATGGAACTTTTTTTTTTTTTGGGTGCAGTTCTGATACATCCATCTTTGGTCTTGACACGGAAGATTGCGCGCCAAAGTGCAAAATGGTGCATTAGTTATACACTTCAGTCGAAATACGAACGAAAACTGGAACTTGTGAACCCTCCTTAATGAAGATGGCGAGCAATCCGAAATGACGGAAAGGGAGTTGGAGCGGGAAGAGAGCAACTGTACAATTGTGCTTACAACAACAACAATAACAACAACTACAACGACAACAACAACAACAACAAAGTCCGTGTTTCTCGAGCCATTCATCCCTTACCTCCTCTCCCCTTCATAATATCCCCTCTCCTCCCCCCCCCCCCCNGCCCCCACCAACACAAGCCAAGAAACTTCATTAATTTTCCTTGATGTGTCATAACTGTTCAAAACCAGTTCACAGCAGAAATATGCATCTTATTACCTTCTTGCCATACATTTTCAAAAGTCCTCTCCCTTGATCAATCATTTACACGATTTCGTGTTTGTCTCTCTTTAAGCAATTCTAAATACATGTACAACAAAATTGTCGTAGATGTGTAGTGCATTGTTTATTTAATTAGCACCCAAACCAGCGGAATTTGCAGTATCATCGTCAGCGGTATTCGTCCCCTTCCACCCCTGGTATCATGAAAAATATGTCTGTGATAATGTAACTTACGATCTGCTGGCTCTTGCCTACTGTAGTGCTTTCAAAATTCTCAAAAAAAGAGAAAAAAAAAAGCAAAACAAATTCAACCTAGGATCCTTCCTTTCAACAGACAGTTTCCAAGCATAATTTAGTGGTAATAGATTAATTCGGCACTGTCTGTCTTTCTGACGAGAGGAGGGGGAGGGAGCAATTATCTCTCGGCAACTACAAAGCAAAATACATCGTATGAAACTATGAAAGCTTACCCGAAATTGCCCGCAAAGTACTAAGTATATGAATTATCAATAGTGGCTTGTGGTTATATTTGGTAAAATGTGAGAGCGCATTTGTTTTTACGGACTTCAGTACTGTAAAAATATATCTACAGTATATTTTCATGAAATTTGAAATCTCTGTTTCTTTCACGCTATTCTACAGTTTTATCTCCATCATGGGAATACCTAAAAGCCATTCACATTTTTATGGTTCCCAACATTGACCTATTCACAGAGAGCGTGAAGTTCGGCTATAAAAGTGCTTGTGGTGCTCTAAATACTGCCATTACGGGGCTGATAGCAACATTTCTGATATGGCTTGGACTTTGCGAGTTTACCTACAGTTGCTTATTCGTAAGAACCAGTCTGTCTGCCTGCCTGTATGAATGACTGATTGCCTGTCTGTTGGACTGACTGACTGACTGACTGCCTGTCTGTTTGACTGCTTAACTGACTGACCGTCCACCTATCTGCCTCCTCGTCTGCTTATTTGATGCCTGCCTGCCTGACTAATCTAACTACCTACCTGTCTGCTCGCCTGTCGGCTGTTTACCTACCTGTCTACTTGCCTGCCGGCGCTTTTTTTCCCCAGCGACTGTGTCCACGACATGTGGCAGACCTACCTTAACTGGACGTGTCAGCACAATGATGGAAGTCTTTGTGCAGTCTTACAAGAGGCTCGACAATTTTCCGCTGTTTGTAATGCAGATAACTCGGTGTTCAACTTATCAGCATGTACATAAATGCGCGAGACTTTATATGCAAAATTCCACCTCCAAGTTTTGAATGTGGGCTCTGGATTTTCTGTCTTGAAGAGGTCTTACGAAGACCTAACTACACAATTTGAAAGGAAATGGCGTGATTTTGTGTTCAATCCAAAAACGTCGACATAGGACCTTACGTAAAGGTTACAGATGAATCGGATGAAAATAACATGTTGTCATATGCGTTAGGGAGACAGTATGTGGAGAATAGGCCCTAGATTTGTGAACGTGGCCGGACACTAGGCCGACGGACATTTGGCAGACGGACAATTGGCCGACGGACACTTGGCCGAATGGACACCTGGCCGAAAGGACATTTGGCCGAATGGACATTTGGCCAAAGATTTGTTGTTTTTTTTTTGGGTGGGGGTGGGGCCATTNAATGTTTATTACAACATAATTCTTTATTGTAGTACGTGTCAACATATAAATGATTTTAATGAGAACTTACATTCGCAAATTCTCTGAGAGAGAGAAGAAAGTGCCGAGATGAATGAATATAACAATATGCAGTAATGAATTTCGGACAAATATCCGTTCGCCCAGATGTCCGTTCGGCCGAATGTCCGTTCGGCCAAGTGTCCGTCGGCCAAATGTCCGTCGGCCATATGTACGTCGGCCAAGTGTCCGGGAACCATTTGTGAACCTACCTGCGAATTAGTTTGCATTCTCTCCTGAGTTTGTAAACTAAACCTGAAGTTTGGATCATTCAATTCGGTTTCAGTGTTGCCTTCTGTGCGGATCACTTGTCGTTAAGGAAACTAGTTAGCTTGTTTACATCTTTCGATGTGTATCGGTACGTAGCTTAAAAAAACGAAATGAAAGACCTATATTTTAAATATCATTTTTACTAAGCTCATTGAATTCTGCAAACTATTAAAGAAGACTCCGAGATTGTGGAATTTCTTGTAAGTGACAGTAAAGACAACAGTTTATTGGCTCAAAGAGGGAAGACGGTTTAGGTTTCTGTAACCTGAAGATAGCTGAAAAATAGGGATGAACTCTAGGATCAAATAAGCGGTGCTATTGCAAATTTTGTTTGTCCAAAGATGAGTCATTCTTATAGGAGAAAAATGCACCATTCAGCACTTTAGTGTGCAAATTTGCAAAGAAATTTCATCATGTTACCAGAACTGCCTCTTCTGAGAAAGGGTACCACCTCCCTTTAAACGAGGTTGAGTAAGATAGGCAGGGCGTAACCTGTGATAGATCTTTATTTCAATTTTATGAATCACTTTTGGAGAACAAACAAAAATAAAAAAAGGATCTAACTGGTGTAAATAGATCCAAGCCCTCATACAGTTGCGAAGTTCTTAAACTGATGAGCTAGAACCTAACTTTCACTTGATGGATCCAGTTGCTAGGTTGTATCAACTTTTCACCAATCAGAAAATACATCGCTCTTACGAACTGGATGTAAAACCTCCGACAAATGGCAGACATGCACATTGCACCTGCGATTTAGCACTGTGATAACTCTTTGGTCGTTATGCTTTCAATAGATGTAAATGCTTAAACATAAAATCAGTTTGACATCCATTTTTTTGTCTTAGTGTATTTTCTTGTGCTTTTCTCACCATTTATAATAGACAATTTTTATGACTTCCGCCAACTTCAGTCCAACACAAAGGCAAAATGTTAGTACCGATTTTACCGTCACACTGATACAAGATAGCAACAGTCTTCTTCCAAACATCTTAATATTGTCGAGTCCACCCTCCTAAGTTATTTGTATCCGATCTGTCGATTTTTCAAGGATAGTACCTAGGTAACATCCTTTAAGGGGAGGTGTTACCCATTCTCAGCAGAATACTTGGTGTGCAACTTGACACCATAAATGCATTGAAATTTGTACATAAAATTGCACACCAAAGTACTGAATGGTGCATGTTTATCCATTAAGGATGATGATCTCAGGACAACTGCCCTGTGCAGTAGCAGCGGTTGTTTGACACCAGATTTCACCCATGTCTCTTAAAAACCTTTATTCATGACTCTATCAATTTTTTTCTGGAGTTTTTTATCATAACAAATATTTATGAGGAATTAATAATACTCGTTGGTATAAACTAAAATGTCTCTGTGTCTAGACAGAAATTCTAGAAAAGCTTCGGTAGGGTCATACATAAAGGTATCTAAAAGCCATGGGTGAAATCTGGTGTCAAACAATTGGTGCTGCTGTAAATAAATGTTGTTCTAAAGTCATTACCCGTTAGGGTGAAAACATGCACCATCAGCACTTTGGTGTGCAATTTTGCATAGAAACTGCATTGCACTTATGGTGATAAGTTGCACACAATGTTATCTGCATTATAATCTGTAGGAAAGGGTAGTGCCTACGTGGTTAAAAAAAAAACAAAACACCAACAATAGATTTTCACTCGATTATCCGCCATTTTTGCTTAGCGTTTCTCGAACCTAGTAACAAAGAACATGTCAACCAGATTCATCAGTTGTCATAAGAACCAACCAATAATTCTGAGCACAATGATATCGAGGAGTACATTGGACGTAATTTGGGGAATATGAAATTATACGTCAACACGGACAACATACATTACTGATGAAATTGCTGTCAACATCGATCTGTTTTAATCTCATTTATTTAGCATGGCTGGTGATCTGTCATTTTGTATTATTTTAGTTGGCGCATGCAGGGGCCGATGGTCAGCTATATAAAATGATTTCTACAGTCCCAGATGTGTTCACATTGCTGTTTCAGGGCTAGTCAGCAAGATTCTTAACATGACTTGGACTTTGCGAGTTTACCTATGCTTGCTTTTTCGTGAGAATCTGCTTGTCTACCCAAGCCTGCCTACCCTATCTTCATGCCTGCCTGCCTGCCTGCCTGCCTGCCTGCCCGCCTGTCTGTCTGTCTGTCTGTCTGTCTGTCTGTCTGTCTGTCTGTCTGTCTGTCGTGCACAGCTGAGAGCAATGTGACGTATACACTGTTCAGACACATTTGACAGCAAGCAGTTATACAGCAGTAGATATACTGTTTGGTGATTTCAGTGCCAGAAAGTGCCAAAGATTTTTTTTTCTTTCTAAATTATTTGTCCTGTGATTTCGCTCCAGATTACTCTAAACCTGTGCCCAGACACACATGAGGTCGGCACATGCGACGTTCGCGAAAATTAGATCCTCGCAATAGGCCATTTCTAAAGTTTTCGCGAAAATTAGATCCCCGCGAAAAAAAAGATATTTCTACAGTATTTGACTATAGGATATCTATCTGCAGATGCTGTGCACGATTTCTGAAAGGACCAATCAACAACTGCTGGCAGTTCTTGGCAGGTTAAGGGCGAGAAGCGCTTTAGGAAAGAGAGTTGATCAGGCTATATATTGTGCTCTCATGACTTTAGCTGGCTGACAAAACATCACCACTCACTTTCTACGAATAAATATTAGAATGGTTTCATAATTCCATTCATCCTTTTCCAATGAACATAACTGACCATCATGAGAAGCCAACAAAACGCTTTACATCTGGCTAAATGCGTTCAACCACAGATTCAGCATGGCGGAAACCAGCCAGCTCTGTCTACTTTTTATTTACTTCGCAGCTCTGAAACAGACCAGCTCTGTCTACATTTTATTTACTTCCAACTCTGAAACAGGCCAG
Source organism: Ellobium chinense (assembly GCA_033807755.1). Lineage (NCBI taxonomy): Eukaryota > Metazoa > Mollusca > Gastropoda > Ellobiida > Ellobiidae > Ellobium > Ellobium chinense. Next base: position 585,417 of record JAWQUT010000151.1, on the reverse strand, counting down.
CTCTGTCTACATTTTATTTACTTCCAGCTGTGAAACAGACCAGCTCTGTCTACATTTTATTTACTTCCAGCTCTGAAACAGGCCAGCTCTGTCTACATTTTATTTACTTCCAGTTCTGAAACAGGCCAGCTCTGTCTACATTTTATTTACTTCCAGCTCTGAAACAGGCCAGCTCTGTCTACATTTTATTTACCGCCAGCTCTGAAACAGGCCAGCTCTGTCTACATTTTATTTACTTCCAGCTCTGAAACAGACCAGCTCTGTCTACTTTTCATTTACTTCGCAGCTCTGGGTTCCTGTCACAACGCTTGATTACCAACAACTTTAAGCATTATTTAGTCAGCACGCTTTAGGACTTCACTCTAAGGACATGGCAAATACGGGATTGTTTGTCCTGACTGGCTCATTCGAACAGATGAAGATTGTTTCGTATATTGTAAACCTCCATGTTTTCTGCTCATGCATCTATTTATCTTCATCATTATTACTATTGTTTTGTTTTTTGTTCTCGCATTTTCCAGTTGCCAATTCAGGTGCGCATGCCTCTACGGAAGTGCTGCAGCCCTTTCCCCTGGAAGACTGTCAGAAGGATGACATTGATCTACTACTCATTGCTGATGCTTTAGGAGATCCTGCAACATTAACTGAAAGAATAGAGATACAGACAGCGTTCTTCAAAGAGCTTCTAGACATGTTTTTATCACCAGAAGAAGTCGCACTGACCCGACTGAACGTCGCGGTGGCGTCAGTGACCACTTCCGGACCTAAGATGCTCATTTCATTCCAGCCTAACAAGAGCAGAGATGAACTGGAAACGGAAATGTCTAGTGTAACCCATAATGACTCACAGCCATTGCTTATCAAGTCAGCGTCACAGTCTGTAGTGGACTTCGCAAAGGATGCCTTCAACCACATGCATTTTGATGGAAGGAGGAATAATACTACCTGTGTTGCAATAATGATAATAAATCATTTCGCGCTCAGAATAACCAAATATCTTCATGCATACCAAAGTGAACATAATCAGACATCAGCTGTCCGTATTTTTCTTATTGTCGTTGGCCATATGAATGATAATATGAAACAGGAGTTCTCAGATAACACTCTAGCTATTGAATCACTTGCCGAGTTGCTAAACAACCAGCGCTTCGCCATGGCCATGTGTAAGAAATGTCACCCCTCCTGGTTTATGGAGAAGCATAGCGGTTCTCAGTCTGCACTGTCATGTTATAGAGTGATCAGCTTCACACATGACATTTCCTGGCTAGATGCTTCAAATGAATGTGAAAGCTATGGAGCCCAACTTGTGTCTGTTGAGACCGAGGAAGAGTACAGTCTTTTGCATTTTCGTATACAAGGAATCCTCAGAGAAAATCTCAATGCCCGCGGAGGACTCGATGTATACAACGCTGATGTAAAGTCAATATACATTGGTTTAACACGTAATGTCACAGCTCGGGATCAGCGCTTTCGGTGGGTAAATCGACGGCCCTTGGTCATTCATCATTGGAAGATTAATATGCCTGAGGGTGGCTATGTCCAGAACTGTGTAATCTGGACATTTATTTATGAGCGTTATCCTGGGTCTGTTTATCTACCCACATATACCAGCTTTTGGACCGATATTGGATGTGGTCAGCCTTTTCATTACACGACATTATGTGAGGTCAGTCAAAGATTTCGCCGCGAGACTTTCCAAAGTTCCATCATGGTCGAATCATCTAGTGTAGCTAGTTACAATCAGGCTTTACAGCGTGGCGAGTTCTTGAGTGTTCAAGAGAAAATCATCTCCTTGCCAGCAAATGCTAAAGATTACTCGGTTGTGAAAATACTACAAAAGCGTGAATCAGATCTACCATTTAAAATGTTCAACTGTAGTAATGATGATTCTAGAAGTGTTGCCATTCCATATTCTTCCGTTTGTGATCATATTCGAGACTGCGAGAATGGATTCGATGAAATTATTTGTCATTACCGTCGATGCAATCCCACCACAGAATTCACATGTCTTTCCAAACAGTGCGTTCCATTAGAATCTCGCTGTGACCTGTACAAAGACTGTTTGGATGGAAGTGATGAAGCTGGTTGCACAGAATGTAAAGGACTGCGTTGTTGTGACGGTACTTGCCTTCCTCGACACTGGTTCCATGATGGTGAAGTCGACTGTGCTCGCTGTAACACTGGCTTTCAGATTGTTGGGAATCCTGGACAATACATTAACGATGAGACTGGATACAATCCTTTGGATGAACATTGCACATTTCTATGCAATCGAACAGAATGCATTTTCCCATCTCAACTTAATGATGGAGTTATCGATTGTAAAGGTCCAGAGGGGCCCTTAGACGAAACGATAGGAAAACTGGAGACCGCTGGTGTTTGCTCTATTTATATAAGAATGTACTGGTCCCCGCGATGTGTGTACATCAAAGATAGGTATGGAAGTGTGATAGGATGCAGAGATATGTCCCATCTGCTAGAATGTGCCAAATTTACATGTCCTGAGGGTTATGCCAAATGTCCAGATTCATACTGTATCCCCCTGCATTCCCTCCATGATGGCACCATGGACTGTCCCTTGGGTGAAGATGAGTGGTTTGTGAAAGACCACAACTGCACTGGAAACTTTGGTTGTTGGAACAGCGAGGTGTGTGTCCACCCTGACCTAGTTTGTGACGGCCAGGCTCACTGTCCATTTGGTGACGATGAACTGGCTTGTCACACGACCTGCTCTGAAGGATTTCTATGCTTGGCTGGTGCTGTGACCGTCGCGGATTATGACAAGTCTAAACCATTACACAGCTTGGCCTTCATTGATCCCAGGACACGATATTTAGACTTATCAGGTGTTGACCTTTCAGGGCCCTTTCTGAATGGAGATCCCGCCCACTTAGATAACTTGATAGAACTTCGCTTGTCTGGTTGTCAGCTGAATAATGCCCGAGGCTCTTTCATGCTGGATATTCAGAAGCTAGAGACCGTCTACTGGATGGATTTAAGTAACAACCTCATTAAGGAAATTACGCAGGACAGTATGTTTACACACATGGCAAACCTGCATGAATTAGATATTTCCCACAATCAGCTTCTTACCTTCATTCACAGCGACGGGTTAAGTCCAGCCTTGGGAACATCATTACTAGAAAGGCTTGATCTTTCATATACGGGCTTAACATATATCGATAGAGGCGCACTAGAACATCTTCCTAATTTACGCAGTCTCAATCTAAGCTATACACTAATTTATAATCTGAACAGCTTCACATTTCCTGAGAACTTTATGCTCGACACACTTGATATGCGGCAATCTCAAGTTCAGAATATACGTCCTGATTCTCTATCGGGTCTTACAATTTTGAACGATCTGTACACAGATAATTACAAACTGTGTTGTCCTCAGCTGAGAAGTCCAGGAATCCCAGATCACACCTGTCACGCGCCCCAGGATGCCATCTCGTCTTGTTCAGATCTGATTGGAGACGATGCTCAAAGAATTCTTCTCTGGTCAGTCGGGATTCTCGCAGTTTTGGGGAATGTAACTGTTCTGGCATTCAGATTAGTGTTTTACAGAGATGTCATGAAACAAGCAATGGGCATTTTTGTGACACATTTGGGATTTTCTGATTTCATCATGGGTGTGTATTTACTGATAATTGCCGGTGTGGACATGTCTTACAGAGGTACCTATGTGTGGAACGAGGAAGCTTGGAGGCAGAGCGCATTGTGCAGAGTGGCAGGATTTTTGTCGACTTTTTCAAGTGAGACGTCAGTGTTTTTCATTTTTCTCATCACACTTGACAGATACCTGGCTATTAAATTTCCATTCGGCCAACGTAAGTTTTCAAGAGCTGTCACTGTCATCCTTGCTGCTTTCGCTTGGGGCATTGGATTTCTGCTGGCTTTGATTCCTGTCTTACCAGTCTTCAGCAACTGGCTCATGAACTCATCTAACGGAATGTGCCTGGGCCTTCCTCTGACCACTGAGCGACTTCCAGGCTGGGCATATTCGGTGTCTGTTTTTATCGTCCTAAATTTTGTCATGTTCCTTTTCATTGCCTTTGGTCAGTTTTTGATCTACAGGGCTATGTCGGAAAACAGAGTTACTAAATCTGTGACGCAAGGCAGTAATCGACGTGCCCAGGACATAGCTGTTGCCAAACAGTTATCACTTGTAATATTGTCGGACTTTTTGTGCTGGTTTCCCATCGGGCTCATGGGACTTCTGGCTATGAGTGGACGTGAAATTGGAACTGAAGCTTACTCCTGGTCCGCTGTGCTTATCCTCCCCATCAACTCAGCTCTAAATCCCCTGATGTATACAATCCCAGTTCTCCAGGAAAAATGGGAAAAGTTCAAGAACGGAGATCGAAAGAAATGCATCTCTGCATTTTCAGTCCCAGCCAGCAGCAGAAGACACGTGACTGCAATTCAGTCAGAGAAAAGCAATTGAGTCTCAGCGTCTCTAAATTTGGGACTGAGTCTCACCTAGATCCAAGCTGCTTAGCTGAAGTGTCTTTCTCTTAATCCAAACTAGTCTAGTAAGTATCCGCGTTCTTTGAACAGGAACGTGGGTGACTTAATTCACAGTTTCATGCAATTTACCACACGTTTAAACGTGAAAGGAAAGAGTATCTCAAGATTATCTTATTCTTGGATAATGAGATAAGTGCCCTCATGTGAACAGCAGAGTTGTAATTTGTGTACGAAGCATATATATACATGTTTGCGATCTCTGCGCTTGATTGAGAATACCAACGTCAGTGTATGACATAATCATTCTCCCAGTTTCTAAGAGTAGACAAGAAATTGTCTACATCTAAATCATTTCATGTGCATGCGAATGATTTGGAGAGTGAGAGCGCGTGAGAGTAGGATGGAGAAGGGGTAGGAATGGGAAAAAGGCAAAGGTGTGTACAGTATTTGTGTTTGTGCATGTGTGTACGTGCCTTTATGTATGTGTTCATAATTATATATTTGTGTGTGTGTGTGTTTGTGTATGTGTGTGTGTGTGTGTATGTGTGTGTGTGTGTGTATGTGTGTGTGTGTGTGCGTGCGTGTGTGTATGTGTGTGGACATGGTGAGTTGGTCAATTACAATGACTCTCCCATCACTTTGGTTTTGTTAACTTTGGTACAAATTCAGTGATAGATAAGGAGGTGACAATGATGAAATTATCATAACATTAAAGATTCTTATTTCAGTTCCTGTTACCATTGTTTTTGCTGTTAACATATGTGTGTGTGTGTGTGTGTGTGTGTGTGTGTGTGTGTGTGTGTGTGTGTGTGTGTCTGTCTGTCTGTCTGTCTGTCTGTCTGTCTGTCTGTCTGTCTGTCTGTGTGTGTGTGTGTGCGTACGTGCTCGCGCGCGCTGGTGCGCATGACCGCTCCTCTATGAATGGCGCTAGAGAGCCGGTTAGTGTGGATTATCTTTCGTCCAAGGGAAGTAACATTACTTTCTTATGATATTAGTAATGTATCTTACTTCCCTTACTCACTTTGTTTTGAGTGAAGGGTTGGTTGTGGTGGTGGAAAGGGGAGGGGGGTCTGTTCCAACAAATACAGCTCTCATGGTTATGGTGTTAGTAACTCTTTATCTCTAAACCCTAGCATGAACATGATCCCAGAGATGGAGGAAGAAACCCTAAGCTTTGCCTCCTGGCGAGACGACCGCTGTCAGGTGTGTCTTAAATGCTGTTTAGCCCTAACAAACATACCCAAAATCTGTGAGGGGACATTTCCTATAGCAACGTTTTTAAAGCTTCAAAGCCCCACATCTTAGAAGTAAATTAGTGGCTATGTTACGAGAAGTTTACGTACCCCTTTAACTTTCAACCTATGTATTTTGTACTGCATCTAATGATCTCCCTTCGTGACGATGACTTTATTTTTTTTCCTGCAGCAAGCAAGCAAGCAAGCAAGCAAGCAAGCAAGCAAGCAAGCAAGCAAGCAAGCGACCCACCCACCTACCTTGCAACCAACCAACCAACCAACCAACCAACCAACCAACCAACCAACCAACCAACCAACGAAGTAGCCACCCAGCCAGCCAGCCAGGCAGTCAGCCAACCAACCTTGCAAAAATAAGTACAATATTAAATTATCAAGAAACTGGGATGTAGATTATAAAAATAGGCGACATGGTAACAGCCATTTTAGCTATCAGTGTGTCATTGGTGGTAACAGATTCCAACAAACCTTTTTATTTGTCCCTTACGCCATAAATATTCATAAAAATGTCATAGTGCACACCGATCCGTCATCAGCATTTTTTTTTCTTGAACCAAACTCTAATGTCGATGCCGGATGGAGGAATTTTACATGGAAGACACATTTTATAGTTGTTCCAGATTTTTCCGCCAACTTTACACTATTCATGAGTACAATAGTAATCATTCTGTATTTCTTGCTTTTGCAAGATCGTTAAGTAAGATTGAAGTTATTCATCATTTCTGCCTTCATAAAGTTAGCGATTTGTAAGCCGTAAAAGATCTTTAAATAATTTCAATACTCTGGATAACATTTTTTTTCTAAATAATATGAACTTTTTGGAAACAAGTATGGCCATCATTGTCCATCAGTGGTATTTTCCTCCGTGGCCATTCCATACCCTGATCTTGTTTTCTTTATTTTAGTACTGTTTCCCCTCCTGTTTTTCTTTTTCTTCGGCAAATTTTTCTCCCCCCCCCCNTCCCCCCCCCCCCCTCTCTCTTTCCCTTTCGTTCTTTCTCTCTCTCTCTCTCTTGATAACTTCCCCCTTTTCTCCCCCACCACAGAAACACCCCAAAAACCCAAACCAACAAAACGTGCGTCCCTATTACATGGTTAAATTTCAGCAGCACTTCGGGTCAGCATCAAAATTTAATGTTGATCGAGTCTGATTAGAGTTTTGGACTTTGGACTTTGAATCCGTACATTTGCAAATTTAAGACTGGCGTGGATTTGTTGGAGAGAGGAAGTGACGTGTGGATCTAAATCGATCTTCAAAAACATGTTTTCACTTCACCTTCACTATCATCATCATCATCATCATCATCATCATCATCATCATCATCATCATCATTAAAAACTGAGAAAATTTAAAAGCTCAACCTAAATTCAAGGAATTTATTAACAAATCTAATTAAGAAATAATACTGAAAATTACTTCTAAACGTTTCGGCTCTAAGGCCTTTATCAACAGAATCATCATCATCATCATCATCATCATCATCATCATCACCATCACTACTGTCGTTATCATCCTCGGTTTTTGTTCGAGCGCTCACAGAAGCTTGCATAGCTACCATCATTATCACTTTTTGCGTCATGATCGTCATTATCATCATCATTATCACTTTTTGCCTCCACCCTTCTCATCTCTTCACACTAAAAACACATGAACATATATCAAGAATGTCCACCATTTTTATGATTCGAGTAACATTGATTTAATATTATAAAACAAGCTATCTAAACTACTGATGAAAAATACTTGTTAAAAAACCCAGATTTTTCGAACAGGAGTGCTCCATCAGTTACGGCTACAGTGACGAAAAATTACTAAAATTAGATAGCATAAGATTGATTTGGCAGAACTCCACGTACTGGAAGGGGTTAAGATTAAAACGTTTAAAGAAGAATACCTACAGCAAATTATTGTCGTCTACCGATCTGAAAAATGCGCATATTTCAAGTACTATAATAACCATAATCAACGAGTATGTTCTAGTAAAGATAGGATCTCAACATAGTTAATGTCATTAATGCATTTCAGTTTGGAGCAATTCCAGCAGAACGCATCCTGAATTGCGTTAATTTCTGAACAGCTCTGATTTTGAATGCAACCAGTTTCGGTTTATATCTTAGAGAATAAGTTAACCCGTGTTTGAAACAATCAAACCCAACGGCTGTAAAGTCAAAGCTTTTCAGAAATTTGCATAACTGACATGACAGCCTGCTGGAATAGCTCTTTTCATTTCGGCGTTGTTTGGCGTATATCGTCGTATTTCACAAATTAGTTGAACTTGAAATTTTGGTATAATTTTGCACTTATGGCAAGCTCTGATGTCAAATATTTAATGTATTTGCGTTTTACACAAAAATTAAGCACATAATAATTTTTTTAAAGGAATTAGGACCCTTTATGCAAATTTAAATAACTACAACTGCACACGGTTTAAGCTTTATTCATTCAAGCTCCGTTCATGTTATACGCCAGTACGGACATTATATACTCTCTAAAATTCACAAAATAAAACTGTATACAAATTAAATGAAATTTTAAAATCAAATCAAATCAAAAGGCAAATGTACAGAAAAACAATTCCTTAATCAAATGCTAGAAAATACAATGTGCACGTACAATTGAAGACTTTAAGCTTATAAATCATGAAAGAATTAGAACTGAATTTTAAACTCTCGTTTTAATGACGGCAGTTATGGATCAAGGTGCTCATCGCTGAAGTGTCTCGGTTGTCCGTGTCTCTCAATCATTGGGAAGTGAAAGCCTCGAGTTGTCGAGGAGAAGCTCACCTCGACGATGCACGTGTGAAGGAACAGAATCACAATTGCGATAGGTAGGCCTGTCTTGTGGTGTGAAGTGGTTTCAAGGTGAATCCCATGGAGTGCCCCTGCACAGTGCTGGACTACTATACTGGCAAGAGTAGCATAATATGCTACGGGTCCCACATTTTCGAGTGCCCCGTACTAAATGCTTGCAAACTGTCTGGTGAAGTAGGGAATCCTAAGCCAGATTTCTTGTTTACCCACATTTCCTTGGCTAGATTTATGACCGCGCTACAGAAGGCGAGCGTTTGCGATGAGTAATTTACATCCTCCTCTTCCCCTTCCCCTAGCGCCCCCACTTCCCGACCCCCAAATATTAGTACTATTAATTACATATGAATGAAATGCAAAAAAGTATTACGAATATTATTGACATTCGTTCTCTGTTTGTCTGTCTGTCTGTCTGTCTGTCTGTCTGTCTGCCTGCCTGCCTGCCTGCCTGCCTGCCTGTCTGTCCGTCTGCCTGCCTGCTTGCCTGCCTGTCTGTCTGTCTGTCTGTCTGTCTGTCTGTCTGTCTGACTGTCTGCCTGCCTATGCCCGTCTGTCTGTCTGTCTGTGTGTATGTGTGTGTCTCTCTCTTTCTTTCTCTCTCTCTCTCTCTTTCTCTCTCTCTCTCTCTTTCTCTCTCTCTCTCTCTCTCTCTCTCTCT
>JAWQUT010000151.1:565230-575588 GCA_033807755.1 Ellobium chinense | reverse complement strand
CCTACACACTTTGAATTTCAAAGGCTTCGATAGATGCAAATCTTTAATTTTTTTTCAAGACTCAGAATAGGCAGGGTTTTGCCAGATAAGTGTAAGCTGTGTGATTGTTGCTAGATGGGCAAGGTTATCTTGTTTACTGTGAAAAAGCTTAAGATCTTTCAGGGTAGGCTGATTTGCTGTCAAAGTTCTCAAAATCCAATTGGTATTGGGGCATATAATTATATGTCAATGCGGCAAAATTTGGAAATGTTTGAGGGAACAAATGTGGCTCGTAATGTTTTGAGACGTTAATGAGGGGTTTAAAAGCTTTAATATCCAACAGTATGAAAACACTGGCAATTTCATATATTTGAAGGTATGAAGATGCTAATAGCACCTGGCATTTTGCTTTGCAATTTTAAAAAGGCCCTATAAAATCAGAAAACTGGCAATGGGAGGGGGGAAAGAGCTTGGATTTGAATTTCAAAGGCTTAGATCGGTGCAAATACATTTGTAGACTCAGAATAGATGAGGTTTAGCCACTCATGTGTAAATGTTGTGGTTGTTGCTCTGTGGGTAAGGTTATCCTGTTTATTGAGTGAAAAGGTCTAAAATATTAGCTAGCTTGCTTCACTGCCTAAATTCTCAAATCTAATTGATTCAGGGACATTTTTCTTTGTGTCAAAATTTGGAGGAAAAGCTAAACAACATGTGTGAAAAGTATTTTGGCCTGGGACCCCTGGATAGGTTAATGAGAGGTGTAAAACCTTATACAGCCAAGATTTAACAAAATATTGGCATCTTCATACCTAAAGGCGCTCGCTATTATCGCTATAATCGTCTATATGTTGTGGTGTCAGCATGTATACATGTGTTGGTGTCGCAAGTCAAGAGCAAAAACTGGTGCCTAGCATTGGCTGAATGAAACCAATACCTCGGAAATTTCATCCATTCTTAAATTTCTCCCATTTTTCCATGAGGATTGGGGCTGTATACAGCACAGGATTTAGAGCCGAGCTGATTGGGAAAATAAGCACAGCTGACCACTCATAAACATCAATACCGACGTCATAGCCACTCATGACCAGAAACCCCATAAACCAAATAGGAAGCCAGCACAAGAGATCTGGTAACACGACAAAAGATAACTGTTTAGCCACAGCAATATCTTGCACGCGACGGTCCTTGATTTGTGCTTCACTTTTTTCATCTGTGTTTTCCGATCTGGCCATGTGGATGAGATACTGACCCACGGCAATGAAGAGGAACATGAAAAAATTTAGGACAATGAAAACAGCCATCGAATATGCCCATCCTGGGAGTCGTTCACTCATGAGCATTAAGCCCATGCACATTCCGCTAGACGTGTACATAACTGAATTGCTGAAAACAGGTAATGCAGGAATCAAAGCCAAAATAAATGCGATGCCCCAGGAAAGAACAACACAGATGGTTGTGACACGCCTCGAAAAGTTGTGCTGTCCAAAGGGGAATTTGATGACTAGATATCTCTCAAGCGTGATCAGAAAAATTAAAAGCATTGACGTTTCCTTTGACAATGTTGACAAAAGTCCTGCCACTTTGCACAATGCGCTCTGTCTCCAAGTCTCCTCATTCCACACATAGTTATCTCTGTAATACATGTCCACACTGGCGATTATCAGAAGATACACGCCCATGATCAAATCGGAAAGTCCCAATTGTGTCACAAACATACCTGTTGCTGTCTTCATGCCATCTCTATAAAAAACCAGTCTGAACACCAAGACAATTACATTTCCCAGAATCGCAACAATACCGATGAACCAGACAAGAATCCGTTGAGCATCATCCCCAATCAGATCTGAACAAGACGAGATGGCTTCTAGGGGTGCATGACACGTGTGATCTGGAATTCCTGGACCTCGCAGTTGAGGACAACACATTCTGTAATTATCCGTGTAAAGATCGTTCAAAATTGTAAGACCAGTTAAGGAGTCCTGACCTATCTTTTGAATTTCAGATTGCCGCATATCAAGAGTGTTGAGTTTGAAGTTTTCCGGAAACGTATGGCTGGTCAGATCATTAATAAGCGTATGACTAAGGTCTAGACTTCGTAAGTTAAGCAGATGTTGCAAAGCTCCTCTATCGATATATGTTAAGCCCGTATATGAAAGGTCAAGCCTTTCTAGTACTGATGTTCCCAAGGAAGGGCTCAGTCCGTCAGTGTGTATGAAGGTAAGAAGCCGATTGTGGGAAAGATCTAACTCATGCAGGTTTGTCATGTGTGTAAACATACTGTCCTGCGTAATTTCCTTAATGTGGTTGTCACTTAAATCCATCCAGTAGACGGTCTCTATCTTGTGAACATCCAACATGAAAGAACCTTGGGCATTAGTTAGCTGACAACCAGACAAACGAAGTTCTATCAAGTTATTTAGGCGGGCGCGATCTCCGTTTGAAAAGGGCCCTAAAAGATCAACTCCTGACAAATCTACATATCTTGTCCTGGAATCAATGAAGGCCAAGCTGTGCAATGGTTTTGACTTATCATAATCTGCGACGGTCACAGCACCAGCCAAGCATAGAAATCCTTCAGAACAGGTCGTATGGCAAGCTAGTTCATCGTCACCAGATGGACAGTGAGCTTGGCCGTCACAAACTAGATCAGGATGGACACACACGTCACTATTCCAACAATCAAAGTTTCCCGCGCAATTATAGTCTGCCACATATGACTCATCTTCCCCAAAAGGACAGTCCATGGTACCATCATGGAGGGAATGTAGAGGTATACAGTAAGACTCTGGACATTTGACATAACTTTCGGGACACCTAAATTTGGCGCATTCGTGTAGATGAGACATATCTCTACATCCCATTACACCTCCGTACCTATCTTTGATGTACGTACATCGCGGTGCCCAATACATTCTTAATGAAAAGGTGCATATACCTACAGTCGCTAATTTTCCTATCGTTTCATCAAGGGGTCCCTCTGGACCTTTGCAGTCGACAACTCCATCATTGAGCTGCGATTTGAAAATGCACTCTGTTCGGTTACATAAAAATTCGCAGTGTTTAGTGAATAAGCTTAATTCGTACCCAGTCTCATCATTTACATAATTATTTGATTCTCCAGCTACCTGAATACCAGTGATACAGCGAGGACAGTCGACTTCAGCATCATGTAACCAATGTCCTGGAAGGCACGTACCGTCACAACAACGTAATCCTTTACATTCTTTGCAGCCAGTTTCATCGCTTCCATCCAGACAATCCTTATACAAGTCACATCGAGATTCTAGTGGAACGCACTGTTTGGAGAGACATGTGAATTCTAAGACAGGATCGCACCGACGATACTGACATATCTGTTCGTCATGTCCATTTTGGCAGTCTTGAATGTGATCACAAACAGAAGTGTATGGGATGGTATTACTTCTGAAATCATCATCCTCACAACTAAACAGTTTTATTGGCATTTGATGCTCGTGAAACATTTTCACAGCCAACTGATCTTTAGCATTTCCTGGCACCGAAATGATTCTTTTTGTTTGCCCTTCCAAACTTAAAAAATCGCCACGCTGTAAAGCCTGATAGTAGCTAGTTGCACTGGCTGGCTTGACGGTGAGAGAACCCTCGAACTTATTTCCAGATGAATGTTGAAAGACTTCACATATAGCCATATAAGGAAAGGGCTGACCGCATCCAATATCCATCCAAAAGCTGGAATATGTCGGCACAGGATCTGACCATGGCTTACGTTCATAAATGAAAGTCCAGATCCCACAATTCTGAATATAGCCACCCTCAGGCATATCAGTATTCCAATGGTAAATGATTAAAGGTCGTTGATTTGTCCACTGAAAACGCTGGTCTCGGTTGGTGATATTACGTGTAAGACCAATGTATACTGAATGGGTATCAATGTCATACTTGAAATAGTTTCCTCTTAAACGGGCCTTGAGATCTATTCGTAAGACACTCTGCATTTCTGCAGCTAAGAAATTGAATTCTGTATCATTCTCAATAGAAACCAGCTGTGCGCCATATGTTTTACACTCATTTGAAGCATCTATCCAGGATATATCATGGGTGAGATTGATCAGTTTATAACACGACAGTCCAGACTGAGATCCGCTGTGCGCCATCATCCATGTCCAGGATGGATGACATTTCTTACAAATGGCCATTGTGAAGCGCTGGTTGTTGAGCAAGTCCGCAAAAGAAGCAACGGACACGGTGTTAGACAGAGCTTTTAACTGCTTCATATTCGTTTCACGCGTCTCAAAACCGACCAAAGCCAGAAAAATACGGATCTCCGTTATTTGATTATAGTTACTTTGAAACGCCTGGAGTTCTCCAGCAGTCGTTGGCGCATACTGGTCCATTACTATCACTGCTACGGGGGTAACATTACTCTTCCTGTCTTCACGTATATATCTGAACGCATCTTTTGCAAAGTCTAAGACAGATTGTGGCGTTGGCGTGGTAGGCAATGACTGTGAGTCATTATAGGTTACACTAGTTATTTCTATTTCCAGTTCTTCTCTACTTTTATCAGGCTGGAATGAAATGAGCATCTTAGGTCCAGAAGTCGTCACTGACGCTACAGCTACTTTAACTCGTGTCAAGGTGGTTTCCTCTGGTGATAAAAACATGTCTAGAAGCTCTGTGAAAAATGCTGTCTGTATCTTTATTCTTTCAGGCAGTGTTGCAGAATCTCCTAAAGCATCAGCAACGAGGAGCAGATCAATGTCATCTTCCTGGCAGTCGTTCAATGGGAAAGCCGTCAGAGAGGTGCCAGTCGCAACTGAAATATGTTAAAATAAAAGTAGATCGCTATGAAGTCATTGTATACAGATATGTCCATTGGAATGAGGGAGACCATGCAGTCAATAGACAGAAAGTACAGTAGTATATGAGTCCCTGTCTAGTTAGTGCGAAGTTCAGGAGATGCCAGCTTAAAAGTAATGAATCCTCGCTTCACACGGTCATGTCGAGCCTGCACAGTGAGTTCCAAAACTTCTCTTCTGACATATCCAAATAAGGTAGACTTATAATGTTTCTAATTGTGGTACTTCACTTATCATCCAAAAGAAAAATATCCTGCAGTTAAAGATTGCATTCTACAGGTATAGTCCGATACCGATGGAAGAACTATTCTTAAATTTACGCCATGCTCAATGACCGATTTGCACACTTCAAAAGTTTGGCAAGATACAACTTTCCCTCAAACCACCAATATATGCTTGAAAGAGAACAAAAAGGGCTGTGTTGCACGAGGAGAAAGAAGTGAATTTTTTAGACATATAAAAATATGAAAAGAACTTTTAATCATCCTTTCATGGTCTCAAAATATGAAACACTTCCTTATTCGGTCTTCCCCAAAGCAATGGATGATCCAGAATCTTCACGCCCTATTCGTTCCACGTCTATTCTTATCAGAGACATCGCAGCTAGCCATTCTTTCACAATCGTAAATCTATGCCAGGAGATAAAATGAAAATAGACTTAGAGTCAAAGATACTTTATCACTGCTGTCACCAGCATAAATGGCATGTAACGATGTCTTGCATTCTAACGGTATCTATCTTTTGTAGCCTAGGGCCAAAACCTCAGATCTTCTTTGCATTTCCACTCTTGAACTTCTCATACTTTTCCATAAGGATTGGGATTGTATACAACAAAGGATTTAGAGCCGAGTTGATAGGGAGAATAAGCACGGCGGACCAGCCATACACTTCGATGCCAATCTGACGGCCACCCATAGCCAGGAGCCCCATGAACCCAATGGGAAACCAGCACAGGAAGTCCGACAAAACAACGAATGACAGTTGTTTGGCCACATTAATGTCTTGCGCGCGACGGGACCTGCTTTGCGCCACGCCTTTTGTAACTCGGTTTTCCGACATGGCCGCATAGATAAGCCGCTGACCAAGGGCAATGAAGAGAAACATGACAAAATTCAAGACAATGAAAACAGACATGGAGTATTCCCAGCCTGGGAGTCGCTCATTTGTCAGAGGTAAACCCAAACACATTCCGTTTGACGTATACATGACCCAACTGTGAAAGGCAGGTAAAGCAGGAATCAGTGCCAACAGGAACCCAATGCCCCAAGCAACGCCAACCAAGATGGCTGCGCCAGATTTCGAAATTTTATGTTGGCCGAATGGAAATTTAATGACAAGATATCTGTCAAGTGTGATCAGAAAAATGAAAAGCATTGACGTTTCACTTGACAGCGTTGATAAAAATCCTGCCACTTTACACAATACACTCTGTCTCCATGAATCTTCATTCCACACATAGGTACCTCTGTAGCGCATGTCCACACCGGCAATTATAAGCAGATACACGCCCATAATGAAGTCGGAGAATCCCAGGTTTGTAACAAATATGCCTGTTGCGTTCTTCATAATGTCTGTATGATACATGAGTCTGAATGCCAAGACAACTATATTACCCAGAACTGCGAGAATCCCGATTAACCAGAGAAGACTCCTTTGAGCTTCGTCTCCAATCAGATCTGAACAAGACGAGATGGCATCATGGGGTGCGTGACACGTATGATCTGGAATTCCTGGACCACGCATCTGAGGACAACACATTTTATAATTATCCGTGTACAGATCGTTCAAAATTGTGAGACCAGTTAAAGAGTCCGGACGTATATTTTGAATTTGAGATTTCCGCACATCAAGAGTGTTGAGCAAAAAGTTATCTGGAAACGTATGGCTGTTCAGATTATTAATGTGTGTATGGCTTAGGTTGAGAAAGCGAAGATTGGTAAGATGTTGCAAAATGCCTTTGTCTATGAATAACAATCCTGTAAAAGAAAGGTCAAGCCTCTCCAGTAATGATGCTCTTAAAATAGGGCTCAATCCATCGTTATGAATAAGAGTAAGAAGTCGATTCTGGGAGAGGTCTAACTCATGCAGGTTTGCCATATGTGTAAACATACTGTTCTGTGTGATTTCCTTCACAAGATTGTTACTGAAATCCATCCAGTAAATGGTTTCTAACGCCTGAACATCCAGTGCAAAAGAGCCCAGGGCATTACTGAGCTGACAACCAGACAAGCGAAGTTCTATCAAGTTATCTAAGTGTGCGAGATCTCCTTTTAAAAAGGACCCTGAAAGATCAACTCCTGACAAATCTAAATAACGTGTCCTGGGATCAATGAAGGCCAAACTGTGCAATGGCTTAGACTTGTCATAATCTGCGACAGTCACAGCATCAGCCAAACATAGAAATCCTTCAGAACAGGTCGTGTGGCAAGCTAGTTCATCGTCACCAGATGGACAGTGAGCTTGACCGTCACAGACTAGGTCAGGATGGACACAAACGTCACTGTTCCAACAGTCGAAGTTTCCAGTGCAGTTAAACTCTTCCTGGTACTGCTCATCTTCACCTAAGGGACAGTCCATGGTGCCATCATGGAGGGAATGCAGGGGAATGCAGTAAGACTCTGGACATTTGACATAACCCTCAGGACACGTAAAATTGGCACATTCTAGCAGATGGGACATATCTCTACATCCTATTACACCACCATACCTATCTTTGATGTACACACATCGCGGAGACCAGTGCTTTTTTAATTTAAAGGAACATAGGTCGACGGTTTCTAATTTTCCTATCGTTTCGTCTAGGGGCCCTTCTGGTCCCTTGCAGTCAATAATACTATCGTTTAGTTGAGATGGGAAAATGCATTCGGTTCGATTGCATAAAAATGCGCAGTGTTCCTCATCGTATCTGTAATCAGTCTCATCGTTCATATAATCGCTGGAAACACCAGCTACCTGAAAGCCATTGTTACAACGAGCGCAGTCGACCTCACCGTCACGGAACCAATTTCGTGGAAGGCAAGTACCGTCACAACAACGAAGTCCTTTACATTCTGTGCATTCAATTTCATCGCTTCCATCAAAGCAGTCCTTGTACAGGTCACAGCGAGATTCTAATGGAATGCACTGTTTGGAGAGGCATGTGAATTCTGAGACGGGGTCGCACCGGCGATAGTGACATATCACTTCGTCATAGCCATTTTTGCAGTCTCGAATATGATCACAAACAGACGAATATGGGATGACATTGCTGTTGGAATCATCTTCTTCACAACTGAACAATTTTATCGGCATTTGATGTTCGTGGAGCATCCTCACTACTGACTGGTCTTTAGCATTTGCTGGCACCGAAATAATTCTTTCTGTTTGCCCTTCTATACTAAAAAACTCGCCACGTTGTAAAGCCTGGTCGTAACTAGCTGGATTGGCTGCTTCGACGGTAAGGAAACGCTGGTACTTTTTCCCAGGAAACATATGATAGATCTCACACAAGACCATGTAGGGAAAAGGCTGACCACATCCAGAATCCACCCAGCTGCTGGCATATACAGGATTAAAGGGTGCCCATGGTTTCTGCTCATAAACAAATGTCCAGATCCCGCAGTTCTGAACAAAACCACCCTCGGGCATATCAGCCTTCCAATGATAAGTAATTAAAGGCCGTTGATTAATCCACTGAAAACGCTGATCATGGTTTGTTTCATTACGTGTTAGACCGATGTACACTGCTTGAGCATCGATATCATAAAATACACCGTTTTCTACGCGGGCAATGAGATCATTCCGCAGTATCATCGTCATGTGCAAGCTCAACCAGGCCCATTCCTTATCGTCCTCTACAGAAACCAAGTCGGCGCCGTAAACTTTGCATTCTTCGGAAGCGTCTAGCCAGGATAAATCGCGGGGAAAACGCATCAGTAGATAACACGAGAGTCCAGTCTGAGAATCACTTTGTGTCTGCATCCACCAGGGAGGATGACATTTTTTACAGATGGCCATGGTGAAACGCCGGTTGTTCAGCAAATCTGCAAAGGAAGCAACTGACACAACGTTACCTGAAAGCCCTTGTTTCATACCACCGTTATCATAGCCGACCAACACCAGAAAAATACGTACATCCGTTTTTTTATTGTATTTACTTTGATACTCGTGAAGTTCTTCGACTGATGTTGAAGGGTAGGCACCCATTATTATTACCGCCACAGGAGTAGCATTATCTCTTCTTTCCTCAAGTATATAACTGAATGCTTTCTTTGCAAAGTCCATGACAGACTGCGGCGTTCGGGTGCTAGGCAATGACTGTGAATCCTTATAAGTTGTATTGGCCATTTCTGTTTCCAGTTCCTCTCTGCTTTTGTTAGGCTGGAAAGAAATGAGCATTTCAGGTCCAGAAGTTGTCACTGATGCAACCGCGACGTTCAGTCGAATCAACATCGTCTCTTCTGCTGATAAAAACATGTCCAAAAGCTTTTTAAAAAACGTTGTTTGAATCGCTGTTCTTTCATGCAGTGTGGCAGGATCTCCTAAAGCGTCAGCAATGAGTAACAAATCGATGTCATCCTTCTGACAGTCCTCCAAGGGGAAAGGCGTCAACTCCTCGAGAGAGGCACCAGTCACAACTAAAAGAATGTTGAAGCAAAATAGACGATTGTAAAGTATAGAATATGTCCGACGGGAGAACGAGCGAAACCACACTGTCATTAAGTAAAAGATAGAGACTAACCGATCTATGCTTTGATTTCTAGGTAGTGCAAAGTTCATGGAAATACATGCAATAAGTTGTACAACCTCATTTCCAACTCATGGAAATTGTGCGCGACTTGTAAATATAGGCCTATACTTTACTATAGCAACCAGCCATACTATATTGGAGTTATCATTGTGGCTAATTATCCTGCAAGTTGAATCAAGATAACGTCGACATATGACTTTCTGGAAGTCTTAGATGCTCTTGGGATAATTATGACAGCCTGAACAGTGTAAAGTAGCATGAAAACAGAAAGATTAAAAAAAAAAAACTTGTTGTATTTGTTTACACAGTGATTTTGGTTGGTTTAACCGTTCATTGAATTCTCCTCGATCTCCTCGAAAATTCTCAGGAGGACACATTAAAAAGCCCATTAATAAAGACGTTACAGTAGCTTTCCTTATTTAACTAGCCCACTGATCCGCCATTTTGGAAAAGGCGTCATTTCACCCGATATCATGAAGCCAGATTTTCTCATGAGTCGAAACCATTCGAACATATTTTATTATACGATATCTTTCCAGGTATAAGGAAAAAATGTTGGTAGATTGCCTCGTCTATTTCGACCGTACGAAATTGAACGCGGTGTCTCAAATTGCGTGTTTAGAGATAGCGTTGTTGTAGAGCGCACGAAAGGATGAGGTGAGGGAGAGGGGAGGGAGATTTCCACGATACTGACATCAAGTGGCTACTACAAACTGCCTTACTCACATGATCTTCAAATGCGCATTTCATCCAAGGCGAATTCATCTCCGCCCGTTTGTAAACACATCAATTTCGTTCCATGCAAAAAAAAA
>JAWQUT010000151.1:544561-565225 GCA_033807755.1 Ellobium chinense | reverse complement strand
AAAAAAAAAAAAAAAAAAAAAGAAAGATAGATCTAAGCACCTGTTGATATGATTGGTCAATACTTTCATGAAAGGAATGTGAATTTGATCCAGCCACTGCACACTTTGATTTTACATTCTAATCTAATTTTAAGCCAAAGGAAAGAGACATGCGATACTTAAGAATATGCATTGCCAGTAAGCAAAACAAAATAACACAAAGCATGGAGGTATTCAGAAATGCATTGAATCTCCGAAACATGAAGTATGATAAGCAGAGACTGTGCTTGCATAGCTTAAGCTGTCTTTGTTAAGGATTTCGCGCCCATAAAAATCACGAAACCTTCTCTCGCTATAACGAAGATATAGACATAGCAGTCTAATGCGTACTAGAGAGCACAAAACTATGACATCACGCGATTCGTTAACTCTTGTTACCTTTTGAAGGTCGCCTTCAGACTGCAGAGGAAAATGCCTCATGGAAAGGAGTGGAGACATATATCAGAATAAATGTAAAGGAATGCTTATGAAAGGAAAAGGGCCTTCACGAGCTTGTGATACGACCATCAAATAAAGTTGTTTTTTGTTTGGTATTGGTTACACGATTATCATGATGTAGACTAACATTGTAGTAACTCTGAAGATGTCAAAGAATGTGTGTAGTATTTAAAATTTAAAGCTGTGCGTCATTGTTGGCAAGATCTAGACTATTTTTTTTCTTTACAAAATATTTCCTGGTCACATTTTTAATGGAAGAAATTATCCTTAAGTGATTTTTATTCGAACATTTTAAATTTTCGTCAAGATTCACTCGAGTCACTCAGGGAAAAAAGTCGTAAGTTTTGTTGTTGTGTTGTTTTTGTTGTCGTGACTTGTGGATAGAAAGATAGAGGGCGTACCGACAGACAGGCAAGCACATAGGTATGCAGACATGTAGAGAAACAGGCAGGCAGACAAGTGGGTCCTTACGAAGAAGCAAATATAGGTAAACTCGCGAAGTCCAAGCCATGTCTAGAACATTGTTGGCGAGCGCCCGTAACAGCAGGAGAACAAATGCACTGCAGTCGCAACTCTCAGCTTTATAACTGCCCATCACTCACTGTGAATGTCGTCGAAACATTATAAATTCTAATCATCATTAACCATGCCGATATCTGACAGCAAACAAAAGAATCGTGAACAAAGACAGACAGATATAGAAGTTCGTGAATTATAGATAGGCCAAGAGCCAGGCAGAAGGTACACAGCTCTTGGCTTCAGGAGAAGTGTTGCCAGATTGTAGTGGTGGTGTTTGGTCCGATGTTTTGGTGGAGCTAAAGTGACATTAAGGTCCTCGGAAGGGTGGTTAGACTCATGATCATGAGCAAGACTGGTTACGTAAAGATACTTGGTAATGAGCAAGACTACCTAACAACGCTACGGAAATATGACATCGAGGAACGAAACAATAACATTCGAGTAAACATTTTACACCTTTCAGCCTACTGGATAAACATATGTATTTTCCGGCCTTGACAGGTTAAACAAGGCACCCCTCGATCATTTCAGCCTAACCCTAAGTTTACTGAAACATCGATGAAAGACTTCTATTTGTTTGTGGAGGTTGAGTTAGAAGTGTATGGTGGCTCATAAGCTTGGAGTAACGGCAAAAAGAATGGTGTATGTAGGGTGGAGTGGGGGTGGGGGGAGGAGGTTAGTACCTCTAGCCCCTGAAAACGCATCGCCACTGTCGATTCTCGTATCTTTTTGTAGCTTGATATACAAATGTTCCAAAACCATGTATAAATTTTTGCTGCTGTTTTTTTTTTTTTAATTATCCTTTCCTTCCTGAATATTCTACATGAAAATCAAGCAGTTTCACTGTTCAAAGAGAGTGAATCTGAAAAGAATTTGCTTGGGATAAATGCTGTTAGCATTATGGCAAAAATGACTAGAAAAAAAAATACAGGCCTATCTGTCTTGGAAAAAAAAAAGCTCATTTCATTAAACAGCCAATGTTTTACTTGAATTTAGGCACCAACAGCAAGCAGTATTTTAAACATGTTTTGATCATATTGGTAAAGGCAAGCAAAGCGGCAACATTTAACCATGTGTTAACCAGGCACAATACAGGTGGATTTGATAATTCCCTGGTGAGCACACCATCTCAGATGCATTTGATAACTATGAACTTTCCTGTTTCGCTGGGAATGAGGTTACAGGCCTGTAATTGTACTTTCACTATTGGTCATTTCATCTCCCCCTTTCCCTCTTTTGGTATGCCCTGCTTCCAGTGATAAGGGCTCCAGGGGGGTAATTTTGATATCATCGGAAACTGTGTCCATTTTACTTTATTTTGCCAGGCACTATTTAGCCCTGGGCTGGAACTGCCAGGTCAAGGATGTGCTCAGGCGGAAGAGGAGGGGTTTGGCGTTGACCAGTGAAAAATGTAGGCTCTGTTTACAAATAGCAACCAAGCTCAAAATTTCAATGGGCTTGCTAGAGTTGGGTCAGTCTTAAAATTTGGGCCACATAATGAGCTTCAATCTGGTATGGGTCTGGGTGAAAGCTAAAATTTTGAGTTCAGAGGGCAGCTCAAAATGTTAATATAGCCCATAGAGGAAAACAGGGTCGAATCCCATCACAGGTCTGTAACCATGATTTAGCTTGCATGCCACAGGGTTGACTTTGTACGTGTGATCCAAATGTTGCCCAAGTGAAGTCCAGCTGGTATCTGTGATTTAGTGCTGGCGCGATACTATACTCAAAGTATCAATACGATCACGACTATATTTTTTTTGGTTATCGATAGCGTCCTTTACATCGTTCTAGCCTGTAAGTTAACGTGTCATTAAGCCGGAAAAATTTGTCTTTTACTTTTAAAGCAGGTAAGATATTGAATAGTCCAAACGGATCACTAGAAGAATATTATATGGGAATTATTCCGATGAGCGACTGCAATTAAAAATTTGTTCCGATGAGCGACCATTAAACTGTTCTAATGAGCGACCGTAGATCTTTTGATGTTTCTCTCGCCGCCTAATATAGTAAGTATCAATACTAGTTTGTGAACAGACCAAAAAGATATATGTACGAGTATGGTTAAAGCATGAGAACACTTAACCGGTAGTGGGATTGATTTGAGAGGTTTGTTAACATTTTTTAAGGAGTCCTTATGATCATACTGACTTGCTAAAAATAACATAAGGCCAAAAATAATTTCAAGACAGATTTAAAACACGAGAACACTTAACAAGCCAAAAATTATTCGTTTTAAAACATGAGAACACTTAACCGAGTAATGGGTTTGATGTGAGAGCAGTGTTAACATGTTTTTAAAGAAATATTCTTAAAAACATACTAACTTGCTAAAATAATACTTGTAGCTGATTGGAAGTTTAGAATCAGGCCAAATTTAATGAATTAACATGTTGCCAGCGTCTCAGCAAGCCCACTTTTAGCATCTTCGGACTTTAAACATAACTCTTGGGACTTATAGCTTCAATTCTCCTGATTTTACAAGTGCTGGTTCTGCTTATTAAACATTTCTAATGCGGCAGTGAACAGTCCCAAGCCTGTTCACTATACGAGCTATGAAGTAACTTTCAGCTAGTGTATAACGCTGAGGGAAAATGTTCATTGAGTACACACTCTCGTGAAGTATCGTTCCTACATATTATTTCACAAACATAGATACTTTGCCTAATATCGGCTTAGCAGTCGCTCATCGCAACATTCGGTTCTTTTGATATCATAACAATAGACGTCAACTCGGTCGCTCATGGGAAGCGCAGCCTATTATATACCTTGTCATTAGGTGACTCAAAAAAAATGACTGTAATTTATCAAGGAAAATCTTTTATCATAATTAATATAAAAATTTGGTGTGCTGTCATGAGGGGCACTGGAATTCTTGGCTAGATTTTTTGTTTACTAATATTTCCTAGGCGATAGGCCTATTTGTGGCCACATTATAGAAGGCCAGCGTACTTCTCCCTCCCCCCTCCCATACACATATACACAAATCAATAGTCACTCATAATTATGGTATAAATGGAACACTAAAAATATTTACTCTCACTCTCTGTCTGTCTGTCTCTCTCCCTCCTTCCCCGCTATCTTTCTCTCTCTCTCTCTCTCTCTCTCTTTCTCTCTCTCTCTCTCTCTCTCTCTCTCTCTCTCTCTCTGTCTCTCATTATCTCTTGACTGTAAAACAAGGGGCCCCAAAAGACTCTAAATCCACTCCTGTTGCTGCAGGCTCCGCTTTAGCCCGATCTAGCTTTCTTACCGTGTGATCGAGGCATGATTTTTCAACCCTTCGTTATACAGCAGGCAGGAGAAGGGGAAGGGTTTCCTGGTAAGTAACGACAGCCCTGTTTGAAAATGTTCCTGTCAGCCTCATTGTTCTTACAATATAATGAGAACGGTATTTTTGCCGGGGTGGGTGTGGTTAGGTTGGCAGAGACTGTTGACAGTAACCGAGCCTGTACGATAATGACGTCCCCTTTCGAAGAAATGCCCACCAGCTAGTCACTGGTTTTGCCTTTGAGTGACAGCATGACTGACGTTATGGGTGTGGTTAAGTGTTCTTAAACTGATGACAAGGACAATGCTGATTGATAAAGGCACGATACAGAATAATATATGTAGGTATTTCATTTAAGCTTAGCTTGCCATGCATATATAAAAATCTCCACCACGCATTTCAAAGCTATAAAGGACATTCATTCCTATCAGTGAATAAAATATGACTGAAAACCAACCAAGTGAAGCAAAAACTGCATACTTCATGGGCCAGGTGTCCACACAGCTATTCTATAAAGGACTAGCATTGACAATACTGTTTATTTTTGTAGGTACATTTAATACATGAATGTCTCCACTTCAAAAAAATCGGTCACGGTTTGCTGCTATTTGCATATTTTTAAAAAGACGTCAACAAATAAAACAATAACAACAACAACAAATAACGACAAACAAACAAATAAATTCTGTGCCTCTAATATATTTTTTGATCCAAAGTTTGTAGATGATATAGTCAATGTTCCCAGGTCTTTAAATTAAACAACAACAACAAAAAATGTTAACGGAGAGCTGAAAGTTGCCCAAAATATTACTGGTAATGTCATACTGTGAAACATATGCTTGCAAGAAGAAAATGGAGAAGCCTAAGCCAGTTTTCTTGTTTATAGGCACTTTCTAGGTAACAATGTGATTGCATAATAACAGTTGCAGATAAAAGGACTTGCAAATATCCAGTGACTTTTGTAAGAAATGTAGTGTAATGTCTTGTGGAAACTGTTGCAAGGGAAGTGGAAGTTGTGATTATTAGCACTGCGATTAAATGGCATTGATTATTATGAAACATGAGCCCACAGTTAGATATTATATCCCTCACGAGACACTTTGTACAAAACTGGGCTGCTATCTGAAAAAGGCTGAGCCCCTATAGGCTTCCTATATTACTCCTGTGAGCAGTCGGGAAGTGTGTTTGGGTCATGGGTGAACACTAGGTTCGCACATGAAAGTTGGGGACCAATTCAGACAGTAGGTATTTAAGAATTAAATTGCTGTGAAGTTAGTATCCCTGTAGTGTAGTGGTAACACGTTCAGACTTGCAAGCCGAGAGACCCTGGTTCGATCCCCAGCAGAGACAGGAATTTTCTAGCGTAGGTTTTTTTCGGCCCTTCTTCTCAAAATTGATCATTCACAGTAATTGGTAAAATCCCTGGTGACATACTTCCCTAAAATAATATTTAACATCCAAAAAATTATCTGACTGAGCTCACCTTCTCCCCCCCCCCCTTATTAAGAGAGAACGCATACAATACTATACTGATATGCCTTTCCTTCCGGTTACACTTGGCGTGGTCGGCAGGATGTCTCATTAGGGCCTTGGGGATGCAGTAACGAGAGTAGAGGGTTCTGTAACCCATAGGCAGAGACATAAGAGTTAATAAGACAAAGTGGGAGGTAGTATTCTAAGAACGGAGATAATCATATATAAGAATGGCCTCAGGTACATTGTGGACAGTATGCCGATGGTGTAGAGATATCATATAAGAATGACCTCATACTCATCGAGAGTGTAAGTTGTCATGAGAACATGACATGGATAAGCAGGGGGGAGTGTGAGCAGTCGGGAAGTGTGTTTGGGTCAAGGGTGAACACCAGGTTCGCACGTGAAAGTTAGGGACCGATTCAGGCAGTATATATTTAAGAATTAAATTGCTATGAAGTTAGCATTCCTGTAGTGTAGTGGTAACTCGTTCAGACTTGCAAGCTTAGAGAACCTGGTACAATCCTCGGCAGAGACAGAAATATTCTAGCGTAGGTTTTTTTCAGCCCTTCTTCTCAAAATTGATCATTCACAGTAATTGGTAAAATCCCTGGTGATACACTTCCCTAAAATAATATGTAACATCTGAAAAATTATCTGACTGAGCTCACCTTCCTCCCCCTTGAATATAAGAGAAGGAATACTATACTATATGCCTTTCCACCCGGTTACACTCCCATGCTCCACACACAGAACCATACTGCAAAAAACAACCTTAAGTAAGAGGTTAGACATTTTAAGCATTCCTTTATTCTTAATACCTCTCACAAATTGGCCTCACAAGTGAAGAAAAAAACTACAGTCTGACAAAGAGATTATTCAATTTATTTGCAGTGTATAAAAAGACTTTGCTTGGAAACTCCAAGCAACAAGCAAGGCACATGTCACCTCATGATAACCTAACTGTCTCAAGTGCCAGTAGAATGGAATTAAAGTTTTGATTTCCCATTATGTTTAGTACTTAAGCATAGATTATTAAACTAATAAATGCAAATTGTTTTGAGTTGTTCATATGGAGATAAAACAATGTTGCAAAGGTTGCATCAGAAGCCAATATTTCCAAAACTGTGATACATCAGTTTCGTTCAAACTGGCACATAAAGCATTTAAGCTTCCAAGAAATGATGTAGTTTATGTGGATGAAAATAAATGCATTCAGTAATATTTCCATATCATGCAACACCTCAAGAAAAAAAATGACAAATCTCACTTATTCAGTCACTGCTCACAATTTGAACTAGACTAAATTTGTCAAATAATGTCATGTAAACAGCAGCAATAATAATATTATTGTAACCACAACTCATGGTAAACAAATAGATCTAGCTGAGAATAATGGAATGAGTTACAAATCAAATCACACACAAGAGGTACTGTATAAATGCTTTTGTTTTTTTTTGTGAGGACCTAATTGGTAAATTTTGTAAAATGAGCTTCATCTGTGAAAATTAATTCCCATGAAAGAAGGTTCTGTTAAAATATTTTGAAAGGGCTTATTATTTAGTGAAAAGTATGTATAAGAAGCAGCAATCCATCTCCAACTTTTTGCAACAATTTGAAATTCGTGGAAAAAAATACTTCTACACTAAGTATTCCACAATCCCACGATGCAAGAAGCAAGGCAGAGA
This sequence comes from Ellobium chinense, assembly GCA_033807755.1. Taxonomy (NCBI): domain Eukaryota; kingdom Metazoa; phylum Mollusca; class Gastropoda; order Ellobiida; family Ellobiidae; genus Ellobium; species Ellobium chinense. The sequence continues at coordinate 557,800 of JAWQUT010000151.1, read as the reverse complement.
AACAAACAGCACTGGGTCTTACACATGATAAAGCATGTGTTGCTTTGTCACACTGCAATACTTTTTACCAGGTTGCCCTTTTATCTTACTTCCCAGCTCTAATGGTAGTCATAAAAGCTCTTTCCTCCCTTCCCCTTTCCCAATATTAGACTGCCACTTATCTTACATAAATATTCTCTAAAGTTCTGCTGTTTCACACTGATTATACTGTTTCATTTAAAGATATTTGGTATGTACATAAAAACATAGGGAAAAAAACAGAATGAGAATGGCCATGGCTAGCAATTATGACTGAGAAGAAAATAAAACCATAATTTGTCCTGTATCCAGTCAAAATGAGGCTTAAATTATTTTTTTAGCTTGATCATATTGTTGGCACAACATGAAAGCTAAACAAGTGTATGTTCATTGGGTGAAAAATGTTATTCTGGCCCAGGATATAGTGTTTGGGACAGCAGGAGGTCATCCCATGTTTTTGAAATTTATTATGAGAAAATCACAACTGAAAAAACAATGTAATACAATGTTATTCATCTACCAGGCCTCACAAAAACTCAAAACTTATCTACAATTACTGATCATCACCATAAAATTAGTGTTTTTGTGTATGGACATGATTTTACTATCATTTTCCACAATAAACCAAACTTTGATACCTGAGGGCCCTATTCATCTTTACAGTCTAATATCTCAATCTAAATATATCAATCTCAGTTCCTAGTCTAGCAACATAAGTATCATTTTTACTGGCTGTGTGACATTTTGAAATTTTGAAATACTCGAAATATAATGCCTCCCTCACATCATTTTGCCCGTAGCATATCCATAAGTGAAATAATGGGGGAAGAGGGTTGCTCTTTCTCTCCTTCTCCACCCCAAACCTATCCTCACTACCTCAAACAGCCTCCTGTTTGAAGTTGTAATTCCACCTATTAATACTGGAAGATAATGATCTCAATTATGTTGGGGACTGGAAACTTAGGAATACTGTAGGCTATATTTATTGTGTAATGGCTGTACTGTGCAATATCATTTTATGGCATATTTAAATACAACCTGTCATGGAAAACTGAAAAAAGAATATTCATTCACAACATCTATCACAAAATTGCATCTCTAATGACACATTAGGTGCTGAAACCTTGTTTACATTTTCAGATCCAGTCAGTTGCTGTTCACTTTGTACACATGAGCCTGCATAAATATAGGTGACCACCTTTTCATTTAGGCACACAATGTAAATTGGTCACTGGTCTAAGACTTGCATGGCCACAAAGGGCAATATGTGGTGATGCATGTAAACTGGGCAGCAGAACCTTCACAGAGCCTCTTCTGAGTATGAGGTTTCGATGGCAGTCTCATGAAATCTTACAAACAGAAAAAAAGTGTGAACTGCCTTTCCTTCCAGGTAAAGAAAGTAAACTCTATTCTGCAGATATAATACGGCAGAAGGACCCTGATAATAAGTACATCTCAATAATATGTACACTTTTCCATTCACAAAAGCAAAAATCTACTGGTACTTATTACCAAGGTTTGACTGTGTAATATATGATAAAAAAAATACTCTTGACCTGACCTTCTATCTGGCTTGACTGTATAATAAATGATTAATAAATACTCTTGAACTGAACTTCTAGCTGGTCAACCATGATGTGCTATATTCGTTGCAGTTACTGATTCTCTTAAGATTTATTCATATCATAAATTCTGTGCTCATTGACCCAATCAGCCTTCATTCAACATAATCTGAACAATCCCTGTACAATTTTATGAGCTCTGACGACAGCATGCCTCTTGTTCTCCTGGCATTGCTCAGACCACAACCCACTGATTGCTTTGTTCTCTATAAATATTTTACTCACATCTGTATGTGAAGGGCTCCATGGCAAAACGCACTATACACCATCGGGGGGGGGTGGCTAAACAGTCCAGATATAAGGCATATTTTTTTGTGAAAGGCAAAATTTACTTCTGAATTAATGTAGACCACAAGTCGTTCTATGGGGTGGAAATATGCATGTACTTTAAAAACTCCTACTGCTACACGGAGCATTCAAAATAAGCTAATAATTCAAATTGGTGGATAACGCATTTTGTCATGCAACCCTTCATGTGAAGACAGTAGATCTATATCTATTGCTCCCCTGGGTCCTCCTGATAGTTTTCAGACAATCATCCAGAGGCTGAGTGGTCTTATAAATTATTTCACTCACTTTGGCTCTTGACTGATCTTCCTCAATTCATTCTCATCAAAATTCACATTCAGATTCAGTCAGCTGACCATCTTTATATCAAACTCAAATATTTAGTATCAATATTCTGTGAGTTCCATCACAACTATGTTTGTCTGAGTGTTGAGTTTTCCACCTCAGTAGAGTTCTTGAGTGACCCGTCAACACGGGCGGGGTTTCCACATCTCTCTGATCTCATCCATCACAATGATATGAAGACTTGAGACAGACAACACAAACAATCCACATAATGCCACTCATCACATGTATATTCCCCATCCCCTCCATTCATTCATCCCCTTCTCCTGTCTCCATATTTTGAAAGGCAGAGATAAAAAGTCTTTATCCACCAGTATGAGAATATAATATCAACAGATTTACTGCATTCTCTTAAGTATTCTCTGCATAAAAATACTGTGAATTGGAACATACAAAGTTTTATTTCAAACTATAATGCAAATAGGGGTTTATACTGACACATCACACATTCCACCATGGCCCAATGAAAAGCTCTAAAACTTCACAGAAATTCTTTTATGGACTAACATTGCATGGTTCTATATTTATGATAATATGGGCTTATCAGCATTTATTCTTTATACTATAGGCAGTGCCTACTGTTAGGTAGTATGAATGCATGGACTGCTACACCTAGGAAATATGTAAATGAAATTTCCAGCGAACTGCAAGAAAAAACAATTTTATTCCTGTATGCTTAACATTTGACAGCTAAAGTTAAAGACAGTGGCAGATAAGAATGAACGATTTGAAACCACGGACTTATGCCAGTGTGACAGACTTTTTAAAAGAAGTTGCCCACTGCTTTGCTATATTATTATATCCTGAGAAGCCTTTATCACAAATGAGAAAATTTAATGCTGCGTTTGGCAATCCTGATACTTTTTTGTGTCTTCTTAGTGTTCCATTATGGTTATTTTTTTTATAGAATGGATATCCGTTGTCTACTCAGCACTGCACGATGAAGATTCACTCAAAAATAATTGTTAATTCTTCATATAGACTCTTTATTCATGACACAATATTATACTCATAGTCCTTGCTTTCAAAAGAAAATCTGCCCACAGCAATATGCTGGGTTTATATATCATTAACCTTAAATATGCACAACTCTGATTGCATGCAGTTATATAGCTGATCAATGAAGGCACAATGTCTGCTACACAATCTGCAGACAAATATACATACCCAATTGAATATAATACCTACAAAGTAAAGCTTGCTCAGGGCCAATTTAAAATCCCAAGCGCAATTACAATCATTACTCTAAATTGAAGTCACCAGTATTGAAATTCAGTAAAACAATAACAACCTTCATTATACTGTGCATCGATAATCAGCATTAAGGATTTGTTGGCCAGCAACACACAGTGATGTATATAGCTCATATCTAGCTCTGCATGATGAAACATACACAAGTTTCAGAAACAAAAGCGCTTGATATCTGCTCCCATTGTGAAGATAGGCCACAAATCTTGATATAATCAATTATGTAATTAATAACCTCACAAGATTCAATAGGTCAGGAGTTGACTGAGCTATGTCCATTGCTAGGCTAAAGCCAAACCACAAGTTCTCAAGAGGACGATTAGAGTGAGTGAGCTTGGTGTGGAAGAGTGGTAACTATCCCTTCAAAATGCAGTTTTGATTTTAGCCTGTCAAAACACCCAATACAGTTTGGCTCAGAAGCACCCACACAGATCGATATATGTTGATGATCAATGAAAGCAAATTCCTGATGTAAATGAATGTATTGATGATTGTTTAAGGCTGTACGCTGATCATGGCACTGGCATGGTCAACAATAAGAGGATGGTGGTTCACATAACGCAGGAAGTTGACTAGCAAGGCTGACCAGCCTGTTTGGTGACTGCAATAAAAGAAATATACAAGATGCTGTCACTTTGTCAGAAATGTAAAATAATGTACCACATCTTCCTGCAGTGCTAGTGTTTTAACACATAGTAACTTGATAATGTGAAAACAAAAACTTTGCTAAATTAAGTTTATAAGAGAGGCAATCACAACAGAAAGATAACATGAAGAAATCTTTCTCATACCAATACAAAACTGATTTACTCTTGTAATGTGAGTGTCATATCAGTCAGCACTGACCCATTACTCTGCAAAATGATTTGGTGTCAAACCAGTTCACATGTTGGTGATGACCCTGCACATACTGTACTAGCATCAAACTGGTCAGCACCGACCAATTGAAGGGCCAGCAGGTTATACAGGAAACAGTGACCAGCCATATCTAGATGATGCATGTCAATTGTATAGAACAGATTACTGCTGCCTAGCACTACAGTACTTTGTGTTGGTGTTAAATATTGGCTATTTCCACCTCATAGAATTTCCTGTTATTCAAACCTTATGTAAAATGTGACAGATGTTTATCTCCTTACATTCTTAAGGATAACAAAGGAAAAAAAAGACTTTAAGAATAAAATAGTTAAGGGTGTATATCAGCAAAATAACAATTTGGGCAACTGCTTCAAAATTTGTTCAAGATTTTCTAACCCGCATGCCACTTTGGATAAGCAAATTTAATCTGGGCACATAATGTATAATGCTGCTTCTTCATTTGTTTACTTGCATTTAATGTTCTCTAGAGCAACTGTCCTACTGAGAGCACGGCACTACTCATTACTCCAAAGATCATGCCTCAGACTTGTAACAAGGCAGAATTTATTACCCCACAGAACAGTTCAAAATGACTGTCAGTTTTGAAACTATCTCCAAGTGACATGTAAATTTTGTGCCTGAAATTTACCAAATAATATTACAATTTACCTGGCTCCACAACCTCTGCCGGTCTCCCCATCAAAGTACTCATAAAACAAAACCAGATCTTTCCAGTGTGGGTCTGTGGCATATCGTTGGTCACCACCTGAAGCAATAAGAGAGAAACTATCATGTAAAACTCTGGGTAATCCGGGAAGGCCCTCATTAGCGGTACCATGTAAAATCAAAGTGAAATTACAACAGCAAAAATAACAGAAGGTTCAGGCAATTTCTGCTCATGTGACTTTACATAATCATCTCCTCAGCAGATCTGATCGTTCAGTTACTATCTCAGCTTGCAAAAGAGTAATGAGCTTATGCTTGACATTTCAACATGATTATCAATGCACAGCCTGAAACTACCAACTGAGACATTTCAACATTGTAGGCCTGACTTATGACTGACATGATCTCTTAACTGATTTTTCAGCATTTTACTCATAATAATTTGTCTCCAACAGGCTGTCCTACTCAGCTCAAAAGATTGAGTTGAACTGAAATTTTCCGGAGACCCCATTAATCACTCTGATTTGAAATTTGAGGACTGAGCCATTGGACTGAACCTTATTCCCAATCTTCTTTACTACCGCAATATGGCAGAATTAGCAGTTAATCTTGCCAGGCATTACTAGTTATCAAACAAGCTCATTCCTTGTGTAGCCTTTAAATACAGTTATATCAGTGAGGCTAGTTTTGTTACGAAATGGTCAGTCATGATGTGGGAGCAGAGATGTGTTAGAATGAGTGAGTGCCACATGTAATGCCTTGGTAACACAGATGCTGATATCATTGCTTATGAAAATGCCCTGAAATGCTGAAAAGAAAACAATTCCCACTCTACAGTTGTGTCCGTCACATAAGGCAAAATGACTGGGGTCAGGGGAGATAAGGAAGTGTGGAGAGGAGTTGTGTGAAAGCTAGTGCAAGTTGAGATGAGTTGTTTCTTATGGCCACAGTGCCAGCCTATGTTATGATCAGCCTGAAAAGCTTGATCCTAGGGTCAGTTTTTGTGACCTAAGCAGCAGAAAGACTGAACCGATGTGACTTTTCAAACCGAGGAATTGGCAGAATACTAGTCTCAAGAGAGGGATGCTTGTTCTGACATTTAACCACACTTGTCATCTCCATCTGTCATCTTATTTCAACAGTTAACAAGTGCACTAACCATGGCAAGGCCTGTGGCCACCTGGTCCAGGTAACACCAGTTCGGCTAGTCTTCTTGACAACTCCCTAGCCACCTCTCCAAGCCTCATCAAGTTCCCAGAACCAGTGGGGCATTCCACCTTCAAAGAGTCTCCAAAGAAGGTATCATACCTCTCCAGGTTTTCAATCACCATGTAGTTCACTGTGGAAGAATTTTAATATAAAAACAAATGTCGAACAGAAATATCTTCCATCTTAATGCTGTCTTTGTGACTTCTGTCCAGTATAGTACCATTAAGGTGATACACTACTCTACCGTTTCAGAGTATAATGCATCACTGTGGTCCGCACTGCCCTGTTCCAATTCAGTATTTGTTACATGCAAAATTGTGCCCAAAATGCTGAACAGTGCACTTTTCTTTGTTGAGAAAAAATGTATCTCAAACTGCAGTTGTTGTTTGGCTATCAGCTTTCACACATAATTCTGAGACACAGTATTGCACGTACTTAGAGAAGCATTTTATATTTGTGAGATTCACTTTCGTTCAGTTACTTTGAGAGACAATGTTTTCCTATAGTTCCACCTAACTTTTTTTTGAGAAACACATGTTAAAAATATCTCTGTAAGTACATATTTTAACATGTCTTTGATACATGTGTTTCATGGTTGTGAAGTAACAAATCGACTTTGAGATAAAATTTTTCTAAGAACACTATCCACAACAGACTAAAATGCACTGTTCAGCACCCTGGTTTGCAGTTTTGCAAATATATAAAATGCACTGAATTGAAAAACGGCAGTGTGCATCACAGTAATGCACTATAATTTTCAAGCGGAGAGTTGTGGATTATCTTAAAGGTTAGATTTATTGTCATAGCCTACTCTGTTGGATCCAACTTCTGAAAACGTATATGTATGAAATGATTATAACTCTTTACTTATCTGCTTATATGCAAAGCTGGATTAATGCTTTTTAAAGCAATGAATGTACACTCATGCATACAAGGACAAGCACCTGATATAAACTAAACAACGCCACTTACTCGGCAACCATATAGGTCCCCGCCAGTTGCTGTTTCCTCCAAACATGTTGGTATGAGACTCTCCTGATTCATAACGCACTGTGTAAGTCTTGTTTCCTATTGTGAATGTGAAAGGGTGCTTCTCATGGTACTGAAATATAATATCATTATCAGTAATAAGAGATCTGACAGTCTCCAGAGTTTGTGAAGCAAGCAAAGACAGCACAATTAAGGTAAAAGTCATACCACAGACATATTATGGACACAAGGATGACCCATTAGACGCATTGACAGACAGACAGATGGATGGACAAACGGATGGATCAACAAATGAATGGGTGGATGTGACTGCCCTTTAGCTATTACCACAGCTTTATACAATGTAACTTCATGAATTAGAATTTCAAGGGGGAGATTCAGAAGTTTGAATTCTTGGAATAAATTTGGTTATTTTATAGAAAAACAGAGTCAGGGACAGGAGCTTCACCATGACAAGCAATTTGGATAAATGGGGTTGAGCTTGTGAGGTGCGGCTGTATTCAATATATATAGAAAACAGCTCAACATTACTAGCCCTCAGAACTGCCACAGCTCACATATTGTAGGTTTTTGGTACCTATTAGCCGGCCAAATCATTCATTGTGTGCAACCCTGTTCATCTGCTTACATATAATATACCCCTTTTCTTGGGACTTCCCAGCCAATTTTACAGTCTATAAATCTGTATAATGATCTTGATTTTGAAAAGGCACCTAATTAAAAATCTTCCAATACATTTTGAACCTTATAAATATGAAAATAAAGTATGTTAGATGTTTGTATTGGCAGATGGTAAAAAACCTGCCCTAAAATAAAATTGGGCATGACATCAGAAGAAGTGGTGTCCATCTTTGAAAGGAATTTGTTAAAAATTTTGGGCAATAACCTAAAATATAGAGCAATAGAATGATATTAATCTCCATGAGAAAACAAATCCAAAATCACTCTAGAATATTAGAATAGGGCAAAAAGAAGAGAAAACAATAGGTGCCAAAGACCTGTTGTTTCAGCCCTTGATCATAATACCTTTGAAAGAGAACGTATGCCATAAGGGGAGAGAAACTCCTCCTCATCCAGCAGGTACTTGAGGATCCTGATCAGCTGGTCTTGAGTGACTAGAGACAGCATGATGGCCTGCTCATCTTTGTCATGACCATCTTGAGGCGACCGGGCTCTACGGAGAATCTTAATATGAAGACAAACAAATATAGAAATTTCTTGGGCCAAGGCAACAAAAACAGTTGAACTAGCATGTTCATAACAAGCTAAAACATGTATGGAGCACTGCTGTTCCAGGAAGATGTTACCAATTAATGCTATTCAGCAGTGTTTTATCCTAAATCATGACAAATTTTTTTTCATGTCATTTTTGAGTCAGTAAATGGTAATTTCCCCCCAAAAAACCCAAACAAAAGAATGACTTTTTCAAGTCTGTTTGTAAACAGTCTAGCAGTAGTGATGGTCCTCTTTAAAAACTACAGCATTTCAAGCTTGGATTTGGTGCAGTGTATGTAATAGGGCCTAATGGAACTAATATTTTCAAAATCAAAATCTCCATAACTTTTCCAGTTATAAAAATACATCTAAATAATTGATATGAGAATTCTTTTAATTATTAGTTCTATTTATTTTATAAACAAGAATATAGAAATTCTAATTCTGAATATCTTGTTTTGATTGCTCACTATATTATCATACTTGCCATCCATGTAGTACAAAATTACCTGAGTTTTTGCTGCCAGACCCTTCCGATTTTTTAGAAACCACTGGGTTCTTTTGTAGAACCCAGGATGCTGTTTAGTTTCAGATTCCAGCAAGACTAGAGAGGAGAACAGGGGAACCTGTGAAAAGCATCAGAGATGTACTTTTTAAACATTGTTGATGAACATGGTCAAATGACTGAAGTCTGAGCAGGTAATAAACAGACTCTTCTGATGACTGACAAAATTTCCCAATAGGTGAAATTTCCAAGATGATGCTGAAACTCAAACAGAGTAATGTAGGCTTCCAATTTACAACATATTTTTACTTGAAATTCCACAAAACAGAAAATGATTGCAGCAAATCAGTTTTTTTTTAATTTTTGAAACATCTTAAAGGACAGAACCTGCAATGGATCCCATAGAAGACAAATGCAAGAGAAATCAATTTTTTTTTCCCTTCACAAATCCTGGAGAATGAGAAAAAAAAGCTATAAATGAACACCACTTTATCTTGAAGAGTTGCATTTTATACTATGTTGGAAGCCTTAATAAAACACACTATTACTCTGAAGAAGCCTTCTTAGTGAAATTTCTGGAGTTCTGTACAATAAACTGTGTTTTTTATTGAATTCTTCATATTAGTTTTATTAAAATTCATAAACAAACTATAACTTCTTTCTTATTTAGTTAGAAAAGTTGTTCTGAGTGAATAACTGGAATTTATAATAAAGAAATAGGCACCTAGTCATGTAAATGTGGACTGACCTAAAAGGTCAGTTTCATGGGCTAACTTTGATTTTATTTTAAAGCTCACAGGCATACATCCACATATACTCACAATTCCAACCATGGACCTGATTTTCAGTGGCTGTCTGTAGTTCTCAAAGATGATGCAGTCATAATAAAATCCATCATCCTCATCCCATAGGTGGGCCACTCCATAGTTGATAGCTTCCATTATGTACACAAAATGTTCAAAGAACTTGCTAGCCATGTCCTCATAAATCTGGTCCCTCTGTGCGAGGATAAGGCTGAATTCAACCATCAGTTCACAGAAAAAGGCCATCCACGCTGTTCCATCTGCCTGTGCCAGTTTCCCTCCAGTGGGGAGGGGCTTGGACCTGTCAAACACCCCTATGTTGTCAAGACCCAAGAAACCTCCCTCAAAGATGTTTAACCCATCTGGATCTTTTCTGTTCACCCACCTGGATTGAAATTCAAAGAGAAGAGTGAAAGCAAAATTTACAGAGTTGAGGTGTTGTAAGAGTGAATGCATTCTCCATGATGTCAAATCTTCTGTTGTTAAAAAAACCCACATACTCAGTGTGATGAACTGATCTCAAGTCCCAAGTTTTCTAAAACAACCTTTACTCATAATAAATCTGAACAAGCTTACGCTTATACCTGATAAACACAAAATTATGGACTAGGACCTTATTATTTGGGTTGGTGACATCAGATTTAACTACCTTACAGATTATGTTTTCTTCTTTCTTCCTATGTTTTGTTAGTCAATTTTCCTGCTCTTGTTCACTTTATATTTGCTTTATCCTTAACTTTTTGCTTTTTGGTCTGCACATACCAAGTGTTCACTATGCCGTTCATTAAAGAGTGAGATATATGCCTAGATTAAAACATGAACTCACCATGTAAAATTAAGGACCAATTTCTGAAAGCACCTGGCCAAGAACACCTGATCCCTCCTAGCCCGACAATCTCCTGATGCCTTGTAGACTTTCAGCACTGCATAAGCATGAACTGGTGGATTCACATCACCAAAGGCAAACTCATAGGCTGGGATCTGGGGAAATCAAAGAAAATAAAATAATCCTCAAAACATTGAGTCTTAATGGTTAAAGAGCTTTCTAAACACTTCACAACATCAAAATCTTTTTAATGGCCCCAGTCTTCTCAAAGTTTCTTAAGTATTGGAAACTCCCAAACACATGCCTGTAAAACCTTGCATAGGTTAGACTGGAAAGAAGTGCTTTGAGAAGTTTAATAAAATTTCATGAAAAACATCAACTCTGAAGGCAAGGTAACTGCCGGCTGTGATGAATGCTTTTCTTTCTCAAACTCTAATCCTTTCACGATTGATAATCCCAGGATAAAGTAACTGTCAGATAGACTAGGTACAAAAAGCTTTTTTTTGGTGGTGGAATGGATTTGGATTGAGAAAAGAGCACTGTAATCAAGCCACAATTTGCCCTCTCAAACACCACTTGCAACCCTCTGGTCATACCAGAAAATGCCTCCTTTAGCTGACTAAGATGTATTACCAGTAGTAAAAAGGGTTGTAAGGAAATGTGGAGAGACGGGAAACATTTAAATAGTTACCATTTTCAAAAATTCTGAAATGATGGGCACTTTCACATTTAATTCTTTCCCTTGCAATAAGCTATATGGAAACTTCATAATGAGTGCCTTATGAACTTATTTGAATACTACTGCACCTCAGCTCATAGCTAGCTCACCTGTCCATTGGGATGCATATACCATTCTCTGAGAAACAGAAGCAACTGCTTTTTGCAGAACTCCAGGTCTATACTGGCAAAAGGCAGCATGTGGAAGGCTAGATCCCAAGAGGCATACTGCAATAATAACATTAACAACAACAACAATGCATGAAATCACAGGCAAATAATGATTTGACAAGATGGCATATTCCTCTTTTAACTCCTCTGTTAATTATTTATGCCTACATTTACCTTCTGATAATGTAGAACGCCAGATGTAATCATGGCTATTCACTGTGGTATCTTAGATTGGACACAACATCAACGTAGACTATAGCAGATAAATGCAGTTCTTCAACACTGAATCAGCTCTTTGAAGATATCTTTTACTTGATTACTTGTTGATGGAAATAGCATCACCATATTCTGGACAGCTCCACATTGCTCAGCATCCCAATTCAAAACTTTCCGAAGTTTCTCTATTAATTGTCCTTGTTGTTTTTTTACCTTTGTCTTTATTAGTGCATATTTTCTAGTACTAAATATTGGAAATATGAAAACACTGAAACTTGAGAAACTGTGATTCCAGACCCTGCCAGGAATGCCTTGCTGAACACAACTACTTTCAAGTAATCCGTGAGAGAAATGGGAATGAATAACACATCTTTAGAAGTACAACAAGACTTCACAAACTCTTAAGTTTTAGGAGACTAGCTTCTAGCTTAGAAATCTGAGTCTGTGAATTTGTTGGATAAAACTGAAAATCCTACTGACCAAAGGATGAGAGCTTTGAAATGAGAAGGTGAGACACTGGAATACATAAGACTCCAGATCAGGAAGTTCTTCAATGTCCTTAAATTGTCTATGACAAGTGGAGCAGTGTGAATGAATGGCTACAATGCTGAACTAAAAGATTCAATTCTTGAACACATTTATGCTGTAAATACCTTGGGAAAGCATTTCATTCAAATTTTCCTCGGTCTATCCATCAGTAAATAAGAAAGCGGCTTTAGGCAGCAAAAGATATTGTCAGAAAGCAAGTGATTAATGAATTAATGTCTGCAATTGGCAGGAGCACTGTATGCTACCTGGAGGAGTGAAAAAATCCTAGAGTGATCAAGCCTGTTGGGATAATAATAATGTGAAGCCTCATTGGTATGCACAAGCCAGGATACCAAACTTATAGCCACATTATTATAATATGTACAAAGGCAGCAAAGCTGCATTCACTGTGAAAAGAAAGGGGAGGTGATAAAAAGAAATAAAACAGAAAGGGGGTGGGGGGTGTATCTTACCCAGGGGTACTCCCATTTGTCTGGCATGCTGATGATATCTCTGTTGAACAAGTGTCTCCAATCTGCATTACGGACCTTGGAATGAGCGTCTGGTGGGGGTGGCTGCCCTTGATCTCCTTGCAGCCATTCCTGCAGGAGAATCCAAGTTAGGAAATGCAAAAGGTTGAGTGGAAAGTGATTTTGGTTTTATTGCACAATTAATACTGATTAATTATTTTGAAGAAGATGACAAAAAATGCAAAGCAAGAAAAACATCAACATACAAACACATTTACTATAGACCTAAACATTCTCCACTTGCGTTCTAGTAAAGAGGGTTTCATAAGGAATGCACCCATAAAACCAATAACTTCTTCCTCTCTTACATTGCTGGCTAGGTAAATTGGCATTTCTTGACAAATATTGATCTTCAATAATTATGCTTTAATGGACATCAGTCAAAAGGGGTAAAGAAGTTCTGGGAACAGTGCATGGGTACTTAACAAACCAAAAACTGACAATGCCTTGAGAATCTCCTGTCATCTCCCCTGCACTCCCCTTC